>JARKHS020020636.1:0-270613 GCA_030143305.2 Amblyomma americanum | reverse complement strand
AATAAATAAATCTCCGATTATAAAATACTAGCTGCAATATTAGCACACCGCATAACGTCAGCTCTTCCTGACATAATAAGCATCGCTCAGTCATGTTGTGTGCCCGGACGCACAAGTTTTTTGTCACTAGCTCTAACCCGCGATTTGTTCACTTTTGTGCCGGCCCGCCTCCTTCACGCCTCTACCGGGCCCAAAAGCCCAGACCATGGACACACAGGTGAGCTGGAAGCCGGGACCTCCCTCGCTCGCTAAAGAGAATCAAGAGCTAAGAGCACAACTCCGACAGCTGGATTTAGAAATTACAGAGCTCCGCCAACAATTACAGCTAGTTCTCAGGCGAGAACAGCCTACGAAGAATTCGGTCCCCCCCACGCAGTACAAACTATCACACCCAAGCAACTCACTCCTTCCCCTGCCTCCACCTCCTCCTCACGCGCTGCGTCACCTACTCGCAACCCCCCAGTTAAGCGCAAGGCGCAAGCTGGAAATGACCCCCACAACTCGGTAGACACTGCTGCGCTCACTCAGCTAACCTCGATAATTCAAAGCCTCGAACAAAACATGAACGCCCTTCGCACTGATACTGCAGCATGGATGGCAAACATTGCAGGCCGGATGACTGCCCTCGAGCGACGTCGAGGCACACATGAAGTCTATATGGCTCAAATTCATCCCCATATACAACGACAATTAATCACCCAGCCTAACGGCCCAAATCTCATAGACCCGTCAGCCGCCCCCCAACATGGCTGCACAACATAGCTGCATTCGAGTGTGGCAGTGGAATTGCAGGAGCTTCCGAGCGAAGCGCGACAACCTCCAACTTCAGCTCCAAAACCTCTCAGGGGACGAGATACCTACCGTCATAGCATTGCAAGAAACTCTCTGTAATGTCAAGCTTCTAAACTACACAGTTCATGAGTTAACCAGTGCGCTGCCGCCAGCGCGAGTAGCGACACTGGTTCACCATAACTTTACCGCAATTGAGCACACTTTAGAGCTTGGTGAGATAAACGGCCTCCTAGTAGAACTCTTACCCCGCGCACAGAAGTGGAGCAGCCTCTTCATACTAAACATATAGATCCCGCCAAAAGGCCCTCCGGCACCTCTCATTGCAGCAATGCGCAAGGCACTCACGCTCAGTGCAGGCCATCCCATTCTGATAATTGGCGACTTTAACGCTAACCACACCAGTTGCGCTACCGTAAAAACTTTGGTAAAGGCACCGCGGTTTGGACTTTCATCCAAAACGAAGGCTTATCCCTGCTCAACGACATAGACCAACCCAGAAGGATCGGAACAAGCATTCAACACAACACCAGCCCGGACCTAACCCTCTCAAAACACCCCCCCCCCAACAGTCATTCTACAAACACGCAGCACTCGTTCGGTAGTGATCACTATATACTCAGCACCGATCTCAACCTCACAGCTTTAGCCCAGGCTAGAAAACGACGCCTGGAGGTGGTTGACTGGGACAAGTTCCGTCAAATCCGACGAGACGTCCCAGACACCATCACAGACCTGGACAACTGGACACAAACTCTCACAAAAGGCGTGGCTGGGGCCACATCCACAATCCCTGACACCCCAAATGCGGAGACGGCAGATAGTCGCTTTCTACACCTTTGGGAAGCGCATGCCAGCCTTAAAAAAGGTGGCTCCCTCACAAACAAAATAGGCCACTCAGGCGGCGCATAGCCGCGATAGTACAGGAGATTGAAGCCCATGCAAGCCAACTGGCACACCAGCAATTGGGCCAGTTGTGCGATCGTATGAGCGGCAACATCGGCCACAAAGACGCGTGGACATTTCTTCGTTGCTTGCTCGAACCAGCAGGCACGAAAGGAATGCAAAGAAAAAATGCCAACCGCATTCTGCACAAGCTCCCTCTACAGTATGACGTCTTGTTAACCGCTCTTAAAGCACAATATCTTACCACAACTCCACCTACCGCACTCCCTACTTACACCGGCGGCCCCAATCCTACACTAGATGAGGACACTTCTACATAGGAAGTTAAAGCCGCCATTCAGAAACTACGCACCACTTGGGCCTCGGGGCAGACAAAATCAACAACAAGATGCTTAGGAATCTGGACGAGCGCTCCATACAGGCTAGAACAGACCTATTCAACAGGTGCTGGCATGATGGAGCGCTACCAGCACAATGGACGCACGCCCGCATAACCTTTATTGCGATACAAGGGAAACCTCTAGATATAAAAAACCTACGCCCAATCTCCCTCACATCCTGTCTAGGCAAACAGTTCGAACATGTGGTCCTAGAACGCCTACAGAACCATATCGACGATCACGACCTACTCCCCCACACGATGATTGGCTTCCGCAGTCATCTGTCCACACAGGACGTTATGCTTCAGATTTCAGAAGAGGCAATCCGCCCCCAAAATGCAAAACGCACACGAGCAATACTAGGTTTGGACCTAACCAAAGCCTTTGACAATGTCAATTAGTCCGCCATCCTAGAAGCGCTCTTGGCACTAAGAACCGGCCCGCGCACCATCAAATACTTTTCAGCTTTTGTAAGACACCGCGCAGCAGAAATATGTTTCCGGTCTCTCTCCTCCCCAACCTTCGCACTCGGCAGCAGAGGCACCCCACAACGGTCAGTCCTCTCGCCGCTGCTCTTCAATATAACGCTGATTCCCATCGCCAAGGCGTTAAACGCAGTACCTAATCTCTCGCACTCCTTCTATGCCGACGACATTACACTGTGGTCAACCAGAGGAAATGCCGGAGCCATAAAAGAAACATTGCAGGCCTGTGCCGACCTGGTGGCAGCGCATGCTGCAACCATCGGCCTGGCCTGCTCCCCTACCCAATCCGAGTTACTCATTCATCGACCGCCTAGATGTAGGACGGACCTAGGCCCTCCGCCTCCAATAAAACTCATGTTGGACGGCACCCCCATCCCAGAAGTGGAAAAGGTCCGAATCCTAGGCATCCTACTCCAGAGCAACGGCAAGAACACCACCACGATAGCTAAATTCACAAACACAGTCCATCAGACCATGCGGCCCATACGACGAATTGCCAACCGACACAGGGGAATGAGAGAACAAGACCTCCGTCGCCTAGTTCAAGCATTCGTCGTCAGCCGCCTAGGATACTCTCTCCCATAACTCTTCCTCACGAGAGCGGAAGATTCGTCAGGCATACAGGACCCTGATTCGCCAGGCATACAGGACCGCACTCAACCTCCCTCGACGCATCTCCAACGAACGGCTCCTACTCATAGGCATTCATAACACACTAGCCGAGCTTACAGAAGCTCACCGGACGGCACAACTTGAACGTCTCTCCTCCACCCCTACAGGCCGCAGCATCATTAAGAGCCTAGGTCTTAACCCAACCAACGCTCTCCGGCCTACATACCCCACCCCCGGGGTCACCCAAAAGCTTCTGACAGTACATCCACTCCCACAAAACATGCAACCAGTCCACCACCAAGCTCGACGCGCGGCAAAAGCCCAGGCACTACACAAACGTTATAACCAACATACGGAGGCTGTCTACGTAGATGCCGCGGCATACACAACTCGGCCGGCCTTTGCCATTTCCGCAATCGGCCACAGTCTTTCACCTCTAGCAGCTGCATCGGTCCTAACGCACACCTCGCTAGAAGCCGAAGAAGCGCAATTGCCATTGCGATCTCCTCCACCACTTCCACACTTGTATTTAGTGACTCAAAAACTGCGATAAGAAACTTTGCAAAAGGGCGGACCCACGCCGTCTGCCATAAAATTCTCAACTCCTCTCAGCCCCCACTAGGCGCATTCAACTTATATGGGTCCCCTGCGCATGCGGGCCATCCAGGGAACGATGCCGCCCATGACACCGCTCGAGCGTACGTCAACCGAGCAGGGCAAGCCGCCGATCCAGGAAGCACCCGTGACCGATTGATCACATGTTACGAAATTTCACTCCGCTACAGAGAGCAACGACTCCACTATCCTCCGCCTCTCAAATCACTCACTAAATTAGAGCAGGAGACGTGGCGCCAGCTACAATCTCGCACTTTTCTCTCCCCCGCCCTTTTAGCACTAATGCACCCAGGGCTGTTCTCTCCAGAGTGTACCCTATGCGGATCCCCAAAAGCTTATCTCGATCACATACTATACATATGCTCTGAGTTCCAGCCGCCATCAGAGTGGCAACTCACTGACCTCGAGCGATGGGAGGTCGCGGTGTCCAGCTCCAACCCATCTGTCCAAAATCTGCTGGTGGGCTTGGCTTTGGAAGTCGCCGGACATCACCGACTGCCGGCCAGTTCACGCGACAAGAGCCATCCCAAGAATAGTTTAAGAAATGACTCAATATTTATAAAGTTTACCACCACCACCTTGTTCACTTTTGCTACGCGCACGCAGATTTCGGGAGCTTTTGTTTCCGTAGATCAAGAAAAATCCTTTGACAAGTTCAGCGTGACTACCTTTTAACAGTTCTGGACTGCTTTGGCTTCCCAGTGCGTCTGATAGACGTCTTGAGATTGTTGTACACCGACTTAGCAGCAAGCCTCACAGTGAACGATCAGATAACCGACCCCATTCCAGTGAGCCGCGGAATACGCCAGGTATGCCCACTGTCATCAGTTCTTTTCGTCCTTTGCATAGAACCGCTGTTGTAACAAATTCAAAGTTGCAAGTCGATGCGGTGCTTTCCTCTCCCAGGGTTGGGCGAGGTTAAAATAGCAGCTTATGCCGATGATATTTATCTGTTTATTAGAAACTTTGACAGCTATAGAGAATTTCTGAGGCTATTTAACACTAACAGCTGCCTGTCAGGTGCACGTCTCAATCCAGCTAAAAGCCAGGCGTTACGCTTTGGATCTTTTATTGATCATTTTCCCAATGGTGTCCAATAGGTAGGTGGCGTAAAAGTTCTTGGTGTCACGTTCCTTGCCTTCAGTGACGTAGCCCGAGCCACCTGGAATGAAATAAAACGCCAAGATGATCAGCGCATCGAAGTCGCAAAATACTTCGGCCTACCTTTCTCCGAACGAGCTTACCTTATCAGAACAAGCATAATAGCTTACTTATTCTACATCGCAAAAATAGAGCGCCCTCCTCGCCGTGTCCTCCAGAGGCTGGCCACAGCGTGTGGATCTTTATTCATGGGTGGACACGCAGAGAGCGTTGCAAGAGTTTTCTCCGCCTGCCCACCGACATGGGTGGCTTCAGCATCCCGTATCCTGAAGTTATGTGTCGCGTATTGGCCTTCAGGGCCATGTGGGACCTTATCTCAGACAAAGCGTACCGAGGAAGAGCACTCACCGCATATTTGATGGGAACATCGCGTCGCTTCTTTAAGTTATCAAATTGGAAAGGCCCTTCGGCTGGAAAGTCACCAGCTTTCTATGCATATGTCGTGAGATCCTTACATTTTGTTGGAGGTACACTTCCTGATTGTGATTTGAAAGAACTGTCCGAGAGTGAAACTTGCGAACATGTTGCGTTTCGCTCCCTGAATGTAGAGCAGCGCAGGAAAGTGCTCAAAACGCGGAAGCAAAGAATCTTTGCCTCTCTCCCCGCTGATGTATACAGTTTTACCTGGCTTCGCGAGTGCGAAGCGTTACCCACTGCTAACCGCCTTGCCGCGTGGGGCGTGGCGCCCTCCGCCTCATGTCCGTAATGTGGTCGAAATGAAACTCTGAACCATGCCGTTTTGGAATGCCCAGTCGCGCGCACTTTCTGGCGCTTGGTAGCGCGCTTGTTCCAGGTACGCATGCGGTGGCAGAGTCGCAGTCGCGATTTCTTTGTTGAATTAAAAATGTGTGTGGGTGCTTATGTACTCTGGAAAAGGAGGGGACTTGCTGTCTTGCGGGGACGCCCGCAGAAAGCAATGTTCTCTTTACTGTACCGCCTTAGAACTTTGATGCTGAAACACTTGAATGAAGAACTCGTCGTGTTAGGTGAGGCCGCCGTCCTCCTCCGCTGGTCAACAAGGTTCATTGTTGTTGGCGATAGAGGTCTCTCCATGCCAGTCCTTCCGTATTAGGAAGTTTGGCCAGTGTTGCTCATCTTTTCCTTGCTTGTATTCTACTTAAGTTCATAATGAAGCTGCTTCAAGCCTTATTGTGTAAAAACCACGAATTGTCCATTGAAATGACATTTGCATATATGTGATGCATATACAATGATGACTCATTGTGATGTCCTTGAAAACCAGACCACCTGTATAAAGAACCCTTAGCAATGTAGATGTTTTCGGAAAAATAAAATTCTCTTAAAAGCTTCCCCTTTTTTATATAGAAACATTGGTGGCGAGGCTGCAGAAAACTTGTCTGCGGTTTAAATACTGCTCAAACTGGTTCGAAATCGACTCACGTGACCCACGGCTTTCTTGCTGCGAGCGAGAGATGGCGCTGGCGAGCATCGCAGCTTCCATATCGCGGCTTCGGCGGCTTCGATGCGCCGGTTCGCGGGTGCGCGCGCGCAAAAAAAGAACCCCCCCCCCCCAATTTTTTTTTTCTTTTTCTCCGCCGGAAATGCACGCGTCTTGCGCCCAGAAAAGCGCCCGCTGCCAAGGAAAAGAGAGTGGATGACAGTTTTATTTTATTTGGCAATATACGAGGCATTCCAGGTAAACACCGATGGGTTTTGTGTTTGCACTGGGCGCGGGATATACGATAAGTGAATATGCATGTGTAGCGCACAGGTAGCATCACTGTTGTGTATTTGGATTTCTCGCGCTATCTTTTAGAGCTTGAAGAAAAAAATTACTTGGACGGCACTTTGCTGCGAACAAGAGGTTAATATTTAAAAATCTAGCTAGTAACTACAGAATAATTAATCGACCGCACAGTGAAAAAAAGAAAGTTAGGCAGGGTTTAATCATGGTTATGCAAAAGGTCGAGCGAAAGCATTTTGGCAATGGCCCGGTGTCACCACTTCGCGCTCTTTTGCGTGCGCTCACAGACACCCTTAGAGCGTCTGGGTATAGCGGTCTCGGTCACAAAGGAGATTCCCTCGACTCAGCGTGGCAAGCTCAGCCGGAGACCAGCTACCAACTGACAAGGGGGTTGGTCGTTTGGTGCCCAGCTTTCGCGGGTCGCAAACCAGAGAATGGGTCGGAGCCAAAATTTCACAAAACAAAGTTAATACAGCTAAGAGAGGATACAGGGGATTTCACAATCGCTCGAACGAGCAGATACCATGTGATTTAAATATACAATGCAACTCGTGCAAAGTAACAATAGATATATTACAATTTAACAGAACCCTTGCAGCTAAAGTGCACTAACACAGAGAGAGACAATCAAACAAAACACAATTTGTTCACTATGCACTGCGACAGTCCGACGACCTGAGGAGCACGCTGGGCCGTCCCTCAGACTGGCGCACGGGGCATCGCTGGCCCTTCGAGTGGTGTTCTCCCGGGAGTCGAGCGGGTGCGCTTCTCGGAAGCTTAAACGGTGGCTCGGGCTGCCCGACAGCGGTTGAAGCCCCTCATTTATAGGCGCAGTCTGCGTCTGTTCTTCGCGCCAAGGGAGGCGCGTACAAACATGCAGCTGAAACTGCGCGAACTTCTCCTCCTCATCGCGCTGGGCGCGCGACTCCATTGGTCGAGCGCGGAGACCACCTTCGAGAAATTTCTGGTTCCTTCTCGCATGCGAAGACGTCGGCGCGAGAGCGAAGGGGAAAGGTTATCACTTAAGCGCGGCCAAGGTCACGCCCTCTTCGTCGACGATGAGTAGAATTTACTCAGACATTCTAGAGAAATCGACGCCGCGCGCGGCCATGCCTCCCTCGGCGCCGCGACGCCGAGCTGAGTGGAAACGGCAACAACACGCGCAAAGCTACGCACTCTCCGGGGGTCCTTCCCCGCGCGGGCGCGATTGCTTACGTGCTGCGCCTTTTCTTTCCAATACGCGGCGAATTTTGTGACACCTGGACCAGATTTCGAGGTCGTCATCGTGTCGGGCACGCTCACTTATGGTTGCACGCTAAATAAGGTTGGACGCTCAGTTATGGTTGGTCCAAATCGTCCGAGATCAAATTTTGGGGCTGGCCCGGGTCACATTTAGAGTCTGCCATCGTATCAAGCACATTGAAATTAGACTGAATATAGATTTTGGCCAAAATCAATGACTGTCAAATTTGGAGGGTGGGATGGGAAACTTTTCGGAAACGACCCGGGTCTAATTAGGAGGAACCATCGCATTGGCCATAGTCAAAATATGCTTGTCATCTGACTTAAAGATGTTGCTAAGAGAGCAGAAAGTTGGGCTAGAAGGTTGATGTTCATACTGAAGTGGGCGCGGAAAAGCAAGAACAAGCGAGACAAGCGCTCGTCTTTGTCTCGCTTGTCCTCGTTTTTCCAGCGCCAACTTCTTGAGTCTCTTGCTATGACATCGCGAAGTGCGAAGGTCACTTCAATGTCATATACGCACACCGGAGTGAAACTCAAGTTTTGACTTGAATACATACTGCAGAGTATAGGCCACACGACCATTAGCAGCACTGAACCTGTTTTACGCGCCTAAGACACTCCTTAATAATAACAACTGGTTTTTGGGGAAAGGAAATGGCGCAGTATCTGTCTCACATATCGTTGGACACGTCACTTTGGACACCGCGCCGTAAGAGAAGAGAGAAAGGAGGGAGTGAAAGAAGAAAGGAAGATGTGCCGTAGTGGGGGGTTCCGTAATATTTTCGAACACCTGGGGATCTTTAACGTGCGCTGACATCGCACAGCACACCAGTAGGACACTCCCCCACTTGTTAAAAACGTAGTTACATTTAGCTGGACACCTGTTCTATTTACATGGAGAGAGAGAGCGAAACGTTGGGCAAATATTTATCCCTTTACTCAACACAACAATGATTATGTCCGAGTACATAAAGTAAATACACAACTGTAAAATACAAGCATTTGCTACAGACATGCTTGTACACAAAGATACATATCAGAATAAAATGCATTAAAACAGACAGGAATGTGAGCACAATAATCCGGGATGGAATGTTACTAGCATGACGGATTTATCTCTTTCAGGCACTCATTGAGTTCTGCTATCGAAAAAAATCTGAAAATTTGCACGTGTATTAGCCTATACTGGTAAGCTATTCTCAAAACTGTTTTGCTACCCTAATTCTCGAACGTTGGTATAAAGACGAATATAGCACGCTCCAGGAAACCACTCCTGTATTGATAAAAGAGTTGATTATCCCCTACACATTTTCGATTTCGTTCATATTGGCCAAAATAATGTGACTGCAGTGCGCGCAGCGCTCTAATAGTAGCTTGCTATATTCGTATAAATATGCTTTGGTGCTGTACGCGTGGTATTTAGCTGTAAAAAACTGTGGGTTGCGCAAAGTTATTCAACTGACTTCAAACATTTTCCACCACATGTGGGTATCCCATTGTTTTTTCTGCGATAATAGTGAAGCAAAGCAACGCAAGCACGCGCCAGACGACTTTCACCGCACCTTCGGCATCTCCTTCGGACCCCGCCGCCACTGCCGCTGTTATTTCTTTTTTTCCATGGGGTGCTGCTTTCGAACATGGTCGTGGATGACCGCACGCAAGTCCTCCAGCGCAAGGGGCAGATCACTGGCGGGTAGTTGATGTGCGGCGGTCGCGAGGTCGTCAGCTTCTTTGTCGCCGGCGATGTCGCAGTGACCGGGCACCCACTGTGCACGCACGGCAAATCGTCTCTGCGCAAGGCGCTCGATGCACGAGCGAATGTCCCGCACTAGTGGGGTACCACGGCCGGTGCATTGCAGCCGGCTGAGGGCGGCGGGGGAGTCGCACAGCAGAGCACTCCTTGGCGGCGGAGGGCAGCAGCAGGTCCAGCCCGAGCCAGATCCCCATTACTCCGCCGTGGTGGAGGAGCACAGGAAGGTTGCGTGTTGCTCGCTGTGCAGCCGCCGGACGGGGATGGTAGCCGCCGCTGCAAGGAAGCAGCTGTCGCGGGTCACTGAGCCGCCGGTGTGCACGAGGAGATGGTCCTGGAGCTCCTCCTGTATGACGGCTCTGGCCAGCTGCTGCACAGCACGGAGGGGAGTGCTCCACTTTCCCGAGATGCCGATGTTCTCTCGCTGTACTTCCGAGGCCGCAGGCCAGTGCGCGCAGAAGTAGGGGGTGGGCCTTGATTCAAAAGCTCATACTCAAGCAGCCCCGCGCCCACACACACTTCCATGCTCTTTTACTTTTTCTTGCATTACGTACCAACCAGCCTATAGGCGTCGGCCGTGCTAAGCGTGCTATACATTTTTAAAGTGTCCGGTAAGGAGTTGACTGCGTGAAGTATTGAATCATCGCGCCGTTGGCTGATCCTGAAGCTGCTCGTAGCGTTATGCTAGGAATTTTGGCGGTGGAAATTAGTGCGTAGCAAGCATTGCGAGCGCTGGGTTAGCAGGCCCGACAGCTGGCGCGTTGAAGTTATAACAGAAGAGGGGGCGGTTATTGCACTACTTTTAAAAATTTGGAATGTCGAGGGAATTCCTAGGAAGCCTGAAAGAAGCTACAATATATGCTCCGCGACAAACGTCTAACTTCAGGTAGAAATCCTGAACTTCATGAAAACAGCCCAACAGCGAACATTTCGAGAAGTAGTTTGAAGTGGCTGGTTAACTGCGGCCCGGATCAACACCCTCTAGACTAGCCAAGGCCTCTCCATATCTTCATCTCTTTTGTGGCTACGTCATCACACAAAGACTACGACGGAGCAGC
Source organism: Amblyomma americanum (assembly GCA_030143305.2). Lineage (NCBI taxonomy): Eukaryota > Metazoa > Arthropoda > Arachnida > Ixodida > Ixodidae > Amblyomma > Amblyomma americanum. Next base: position 259,910 of record JARKHS020020636.1, on the reverse strand, counting down.
TCTCGGCGCTTACGAGGAGCGTCCGTCGTGCCCCCACTTTCTCCAACCGGTCTCCGTGATCTTGGTGCAACAACGCATGCGCGGAGCAGTAACTGCCGAAGTATCGAATATAAGAAAACATTGTGATGCTTTTATTACAGCTTTGCTGCAAAAACAAAAATGTTATTTTGTAAAAATTTCTTATTTTTGTTGAACCGCTTATTTTGGAACGTAATATTGTTTTTTGTACGGGGTTTGGTTATACTTTTTCGTTTTCGTACATGGTGCTCGACTGGAAAATGCCTTCGTACTGTGGTAAACCTCAGTGCTTCCTTCATTTCGTGAATGTAGTTGCACGCGTTCGCATTTCTGCGTTTTTTTTGTTCGTGAAGCGTGTGTCACGAAACTCAACGCTGTCTCAGAGTTAGCACCGGTGCGGTAACGACGTTGCTAACGACGAGGAAGTACGTCGGTGCCGGGAGGTGAGTGTCCAGTGTGCAGGCTCTGATAATGCCAGGGCATTGCTGCGTACCGCGGTGCCGCGGGAACTCTGATGGTGGTGAGCGCGTGCGAGTCTTCACCTTCCCTTCGGACGAAGCAAGAAGAGCTCAATACGTTAGATCTATCCACCGTGCGGACTTCACTCCGGGAAAGCGGTTGGTGGTAAGAAAACATTCCTTTAACTGTCGTTGTTACTCCTCCCTCAGTTGCATTGAAAACGCAGCGGGCAGCATGTTGCGGGATAACTCCGTAGAGCTGCGTCTTTTGGACCGGGTAAACCTGTAAATTCGTAGCGAAGTAGTATTGCTGGCATTCAGTTCATACGACATTTATAGAAATTTCTCTCATACTGTCATGCACCTGTCTGACCTTTAAACTTCAGCTTCTAGAGCTTTTACTGTCTTTGATTTTATTATCCCAGGTCTGCGAGCGCCACTTTATTCCTTCCGACATGGTAAATAGATCAAGCTACACGTATGCAAAGATCGGGAAAGTAATACAAGTGGCGGTGAAGCTCGAACGGTTACGACCTGATGCTGTTGCAAGCATACTTCCAGACTGCCCGGCATATCCTTCTGCCCTTAATGCAAGCACGTCTCGAGAGGCCCCAGATGAAAAGAGGATACGCCGAGAGGCAGCTGTGTTACAAGATGCCATCAACTTGTCTATTGAAGCACACCAAGCGGAAGAGGACAGAAACAAAATTGACAACTGTCAGACGCTGTTCAAAAGCATACCATGTATCAAGGTCTCCAAATTCTGGACGGTGGTTTCTTAGCATTACTTTATACGCTTCCTCAATCTGACTGTCGATGGTGCGCCAGCAATCAAAAAGTCAGATAAAGTCACCGAGGACCTCTCTCTAAAGGTGTATTTTCATGATGTCGAGGTCGCCAAACTTGATAGCGTAGAGATCATTCTAGAAACTGTGAATGATATTCGATGGTTGACAGGTCTGTTGGATGCCGTTGAGAGCTCTGTTAAGGCTCCTGCCTTCCGCAAGCTTGAAGACAAGACAGGTGGCATATTGAAGCTCGAGCTATCTCTTCTTGAAGATGCAACAAATCAAGAAATGCTAGACGAAGATCGGCAAGATGCTTTGGCATTTTTAAAGGAACAAGTCCTTCTCCTTTTAAGCAAGTCACCCCTCTACTCTTCAGAGCTGTTAGTATTTTCCAGCCTTCTATTTACTATCTCTCCTGATGCTTATAGGTACTTGCGTAACTACGGAGATCTCACGTTGCCGCTCGAGTCCACGATAAGGCGTGTATGCTATGAATATTTTATAAATCCAGCAGCGGAGCAGCAGGATGCTTCTTTCCTGATTTATGCGAAGTATATCGCGAGTGCAATGAAGGATCATGAGATGTCAGTGGTTCTCATGATGCATGAGATCCATCTACAGGCGTATTTTGACTATAAGGGTGGCACGATTGTCGGCGCTGCCAGCAACACTTCAAATGCAGCAAAGACAGCTCACGCCTTTATGATTCAAAGCCTCCTGTCATCTCTAAAAGTGTTGTTCACATTTTGCCAGTTGAACCAATCAATGCTCAACAGCTGAACACAGTGCACCGCGGCATCATAAATGAGCTTGAAAAGGTTGAGCTTCGCATCATTGTAATCATCACAGTTAACAACTCTATCAATCGCAAAAGAACGTCTCTCTTTGGTTTGTCATCAAAAGTCAGCAGCTCCTATACTCCTCCATCAGATCCTACTCGTCCTTTTTTTCGTTATTGACCTTGTTCACTTGTTGAAATGTATTCGGAACAACTGGATCAGCCAAAGGAACCATGGAACATGCATGTTTTTTCCTTCACTTATGAATTTGAACTCCAACCTAAGGGGTAACTCTGCGTCCAGCCGGCGGGCAAGGCGAGCTTTTGTGCCAGCTGCACGCAGGCGTTATTCAAGTACGCAACACGTATCCCCAACCTGTGGCCTAGAGTCGCAGCCACGGCAGGTCCTGACGAAATAGGCAACGGCAGGGCACGCTAGGAAATAGTTTATTATCCTGACGCGAGGTAAATCACAGTGCGGAAGAATGTTCTATCCGTAAAATAGATGTACAGCAGCTCATCAGGTCGTTGTCGTCAACTGGCGTTGGTGTTCGGGGGCCGGTGGGCAGCGAAAGGGGTCCCTTGGGGCACTTAGGTCAGGTCCGGCAGCGAGAGTTCCTTCCCGCCGCACGTTCCCGCCTTTTATCACCTCAGTCATTGCCTCGCTAGCAGCAATTGGTTGCTGTCAAGCTTAGGTATGCTACCCTCTCCGCAGAAGGCAGCGTGCTGCCGTGACGTCACGTCAGTGCTGGGGCGGAAATGAGCAGAGTCGCGGGGTGCCTTCCCTCCACATTCTTGGTGTCCAGCGCGCCCGTGTAAGTCACGGTCGCCGCTGGCGCGGGGAACGAGGAGGGGATACCAGTGTATCCCACATCCTCCCCTCCTTAAGAAGCCTCCCGAACACAGAAACAGGGGCAACATTACTTGATCTTCTCCGCCATCTAGGGATCGAGGTTCGATATTCTTCGGCTTTCGCAGGTCCATCAGTTGACGGCCGCGCTACGCCCCCGCCGAACAGCTGCTTCGCTCCGTAGGCTTGGCATCCCGCACGATGACGCTCGGTATTTTGCTCCCCGTCTCGGTCTTCCGAGTGCGCGCTGCTGCGACGTTCCGGTGAATTCGGTCGACCGCCTCCTTGGCGCCGGCTGCGATGGCTTGAAGATCAGGTCCATCGCTGCGCTCTGAGGTACTGGGTCAGGTGGCTTCACGGGCCAGGGCTGCGGCGCTTTATGGTTGAGGCCGCGGTTGGGCTGCCCTGGCGTACCTGGTCAGCAGGCGAGGGCCCAGTTTTGCGGTGGTAATGGGGTCCCGGCAGGCGGTGGCGCACAGTCGGCGGGTGGGCAGCTCCGATGCGATGTGGCAGGTAGCCGGGGTGGCCAAGATGGCGACTGCAGGTCGCGGGCGGGGGGTAGCGTCGGGCCTTGGGCGCGGCATGTTGCCGAAGCTGGATGGTGGCTGGTAGTTGGTAGTGGAACAGTGTCGTTCTGATGTGCCCTGTTCTTTTTCCATCTGCGCTTTAAAAAGGTTAACACAGATGCAGCCAACTCCCGCAGCGTGTGCTACGTGGCTGTTCGACCCTCACGCGAGTCATGAGAGTTAGCGCAAATCAGTCTTGCGTGACACTGATCGGCATGAGCGGCCCGTACGTTCATGCGTCTTACGGGACTGCCTGCCGTCTCGCGCCCTCGCTCTAGGCTCCGCAGGCAGATTCTGTTTAAGCCTAGGGCTCAAGTAATAGCGGGACGCGGGGTTCGCCGGCTGATCACACCGCTCGTTATCCGACTGCGGCGCTGGTCGGGCTGTGCCCTCTACCCACTCATCTCGCTGCACGTAATGTTTCAGGTCGCATACATGCACCGGTCCGCCTGTCGGTTTCGACCGCAAGTCCTCGAGCATGTAATCGAACGAGGAAAGTTTCTCTCATGGCCAATTTAAGAATGAAACACGTCGAACAACGAGCCCTCTACTCATCCTACCCGAAACCAAAAATTTTTCTCAGCTATGTCGACGACTGCTTCGCCATCATAAAAAAAATTGAGACATAAAATTTCCTTCGTCATTAAAACTCCGTAGAACCTGACATTCAGTTCACGCCAGAGGTGGAACAAGAAAACTCCCTGCCGTTTTTGTACGTCCTCGTGACCCGAAGCGACAATACCCTTCAATTCTCCGTATACCGCAAACCAACCCACTCAGGCCGGTATCTCCTCTTCTCTTCCAACCACGCGACAGTCCATAAAGCATCAGTGGTGAAGACGCTGTTCAGAAGAGTTGAGACACACTGCAGCAGAGAACTTGACAGAAGAAAAGAACAACGCACGATATTCAAAGAACTCGTCATGAACGGCTACCCAAAAGACTTTATTCAAAAAACCATATTCGACGTCAAAAAACACAACATTCCTCACGAAATCAACACACACAGACCAATTCCACCACCAAAATACGTCACTTTACCTTATGTCGGAGGTGTCAGCGAGACCATCGCCCGAATCCTGAAAATATCGGGTCTCTAGGTTGCGCACAAGCCCACAAACACTGTTGCGCTTTGCCTACCTGTTCCCAATGACCGGCCGCCGAGAGAAAGAGCCCAAGGCATTGTCTACAAAATTCCATGCGCCGACTGCGACGCAAGCTACATCGGCGAAACCAAAAATTTCAAAGAAAGAATTCGGCAACGTAAGAACGACGTCCGCAAATTCGAAAGAGAGCGATATCCAGTAGCCGAACATTCCGAGGACTCCAACCATAGAATCAACTTTGAAGAAACCCGCATCCTCGGAACCGAAACAAATTACCACAAGAGGCTCCTTCTGGAATCCTGGCATATCCAAACCACCCCGAACAATATCAACCGCACAAAAAGAAACCTGCCCCCAGTATATGCCCAGGGACTTCGCTCTTCAACGCAACAAAAAAATGTCGCCATTCAGCACCTCCCTGCAGTGCGCCAGCGTGACTAACAGCCTAAACCCCCTCTCCCTCCCCCGCACCTTTCGCAACACAGCTGTCGTTATTTTCAACCCCCCCTCCCTTCCATACTTAAAAGACGCCAGCTACTACCCTCAGTCACCCCTGATGAAGGAGCCGAGTCGGCTTCGAAACGCTGGGTTTAAGTTAAAATTTTTGTTGGAGATGTGCAGTTTATTATAAGTCTTCAAACCCAACCAGACCCACAAATCTGTCAAAATGTTTAGTTTTCAAAGTTTCTCTCGCACGCGGAACGGCCGGATCCATTTCGGCGCCAACGAGGCCGCAAACTGTTTGCTAGTGTCGCTGAGACCGTGCTGGCATCGAAGCACCTGATCGACCACTTCGTAGTGAACATCCCGGTGCGAGCGGTCGTACTGCGCTTTCTTCTGCGCCCTAGCAGTGCCCAGGTTGCGGCGAGCCTTGCGAAAGGCTTCCGCAATTTTAGCGCGCAGCTGCGTCGCGTATTCAGCTCGTGCTGACGAAGCGACTGGCGTCTTCCTGCTGTCCAATAGAATCTGGTCCATCGGATTTAGCAGCTCTCTACCCAGATTAAGAGAAGATGGCGCATACCCATTCGAGCGGTTAACGGTCGAACGCAAAGCAAACGCTTTATCCGGCAGATAGGAGTCCCAATCTTTATGACTCTCAGAGTACGCGACAAGCAAGTGCTTAACGTTGCGATTGACTCGTTCCGCGGGGCTCGGCTGAGCATGATAAGTGGTCGTTTTCTTGTGCTTAATGTCAAGTGCAGCGCACGAGTCAACGAACACCTTCGCAGTGAAGTAGGACGCGTTGTCCGTTATCAGCTGCTCTGGGAAACTGAACCTGGTGAATACGTTTATCAGCTTCTCCATGATCACTTGAGCCATCAGCTTTCTAAGGGGGAAAATTTCAACCCACTTGCTGAAGTGATCCGTGACTACCAGCAAGAACTTGTTCCTACTCGGTGTCATAGGATAAGGTCCCTTGTTGTCACACACCGCGATCTGCCAGGCATTCTGGCTGTTAATCGGGTGCATGAGGCCGGATGGCCGTCCGCCTCGGGGCTTCACACTTTGGCACACATGGCACGAGCGGGCTTAGCGTATTACGTCCCTTTTCATGCCAAGCCAGGTAGCAAAGCGACACTACTTAGTGTAAGTCTTGGGGCCGCTTGCATGCCCAGCGATGCACGAGTCGTGAAAGTAGCGTAACAGTGCTGATCTCAATACTCGCGGTATCACCACCTTGTACGCCTCGTTTGTGCTGTTCTCGGAGGGGACATACCTCAGCAGGACGCCGTCGAAATCCAGCAGATACGAATCCATCGCGCTCACAGCACTACCAGCTGTTTCCGAGCGCTCCGCACCGACAGCAAAACCAGCTATCTCCGTGTGCGCGGCGGCCCTGCCGCCCGGCTCCCGGAGCCCGTCGAAGAACTTTCGAAAAAACGAATCCTTCTGCTGAGCCTCGAGCAGCTCCTTTATGCTGAACACGAACCCCACGGAACTCGCGTAGTCCACGTGGTTCACGCTCTGGCCCTGGGTCAACGGTTGGTCCGCGTTCATTTCGTGGGCTACGGCTCAGGTCTGTCCCTCACTCTCTCCGGCTTTCGGGAGGTCGGTCGCGTGATATTCCTCGCACTGGATAGGCGCTCGCGAGAGTGCGTTAGCCACAGCGTTGTTTTTCCCTTCGCGGTAGCGCACGGAGACGTCATAACGCTGGAGGAACAGGGACCAACGCGCTAGGCGGCCGCTCGTATCGCTGAGTCGTCTCAGCCAGGTGAGCGCCATGTAATCCGTCTCGATCACAAAGGCCACCCCATCGTCGTAGTAGTCGAGCTTACGCAGAGCAAAATCTATCGCGAGACATTCCTTCTCTGTCACCGAGTAGTTTCTGCCGGCGTCAACGAACGGCTCGCGAAAGCTACCGGACGGAGAACGTCTTCATGCTCCTGAAGCAACACTGCTCCTAAGCTCAGGTCGCTTGCGTCGGTTTGAATAACAAACTTCCTGTTTAGGTCGGTAGCTGCAACTCAGCCGTGTCAGCAAGCCTTTGGTGAGGTTGCGCAGTGCATCCTCTTGCTCGTGACCCCAACTCCAGCGCTCGCCTTTCTTCAAAAGCATTGTCAAAGGCGTCTGCAGCGCTGCACAATCTGGGATGAACTGGCGATAAAAGTTCGCCATTCCCAAGAAGCGCCTGAGAGCGGCTATATCTGTAGGCGACGGAAACTTAAAGCCTCAAGGTTATCATCGCACGACAGAATGCGCCCTCGGTCGATCGTGAACCCCAACAGTGCTATTCGGGTCGCGGCGATCTGTGCCTTCTTCGGGTTCAGAGTGATTCCTGCGGACCTCTGCCTCTCCAGGACGTCCCGCAAGCGGCGCAGGTGTTCCTCGAACGTTTTCGACTACACCACGATGTCGTCTAGGTACGCGAGCGCATGTTGCCACTTCGCAACTCCCAGAACACGGTCCATTAGGCGCTTATAAGTAGCGGGTGCTCCTATCAAGCCAAAAGACATTCTTTTGAATTGGAAAAAGCCTCTGTGACAAGTGAAAGCAGTTTCCTTCTTGTCACGCTCATTCATTTCCACCTGAAAGTATCCGCGGCTAGCATCGAGCGTTGTGGTGTACTTCGCCCCACCTAGGTTGGATACTAGGGAAGAAATGGTTAGTAGAGGGTACGCGTCTTTTCTGGTAACCTCATTCAGTTAGCGGTAGTCGACGCAAAGTTGATATGTATCGTCTTTCCTTGGAACCAAGACTACCGGGAAGCCCCATGGGCTGTAAGACCTCTCAACAACGCCAGTGTCGTTAAGTTCGTCTAAGGCTCTGTCATGTGCTTTTCTCTCAGCCAAGCTAATTGATCTAGGATTGCACTTCCAAGGCAGTGCGTCACCCGTGTCTATTCGGTGCCTTACTAGGGTAGTGAGGCCCGGGCGGTCCGTGAATGTCACGTTGTACTCGTAGAGAAGCGTTGACTAACGTGCCTTCTCCCTCTCCGTCACGCTGTTTACCTCAGACAAGGGGTGCGCTGACCTTCCCTGCGCGGCAGAGCAGTTTTCTACCGCGGCAACCTTCTCTCTGCCCTCTCTCTCAGCGGCGATGGTCCGCTCGCCTCCTGGTTCTCGGGCTGTCGGGTTGGTATTGTCACGAACTCCCCCTGCTTGCGCCGCATTCGGAGTCTGAATTGTCTGCGACACCGCGCACAGTAAAGAATTTCTCACCCTTTAGGGTGTAAATCAGCTGTCCCCAGACGAACACTAAAAAGGGTGCAGAGATCAGCACCCTTAATGAACGGTGCACTTAATGATACTTTTGGAGGATGTAATGGTTGCACCCTCATTAAAGGGTACTATTTTTTCTTAACACCTCTACGAATGCACGTTGGAAGGGTTCTCCACATTGACTAACCCATGAAGCAAAAGTCTTGGATTGATGCGCACCATCGAAACTTTCATGCTTTGCACCGTTCCTGAAGGGTGCTGATCTTTGCACCCTTTTTAGCACCCAGAGGGGTGTTCGTCTGGGGACAACTGATTTGCACCGTTAAGGGTGAGAATTTGTTTAGTGTGCGGGCGCTTTCGCGAAAGGCTTCAAGGCGCCTGGCGTGCGCTCCCTGTAGCCTCCGCTGCTTTTGTCTATCACAATACCTGTCTCGGCTAGGAAGTCTCGTCCGAGAATTACAGGAACCGAGAAACAGGGAAGAAGAACGAGGCGTTGTCGCCGCACGCGTCTTTCCCGGCGAACCACTATCCTAGCTGCACCGCTTGATTGCTCTGTGCCGCTCGCGAGGCGAAAATTGGAACCGCACTCTCTCAGCCGGATTTTGTTCTCGCGGAGATGGTTTAACAACTCGTCACCGAACAAGGAAGCGCTTGCTCCTGTATCTAGTAACACGGCGAGTTTCTTTCGAGCTATCGTTAGCTCAATGAACGGCGCTGACAGGTCAACAGAACTTCCTGCGCGACATGGCAAAGGCGTTAGCAAACCGGGGTTTTCTGTGTTCGCCGCGGGATCGAAGGTCGATCACCGGGGGCTTTGGCCATTTCCCGACCGTGTTTGGTCACAGGTGAGAGGGCGGCCACACACGCGGGCGAAGTGCCCCGTCTGGTCGCACCGGTAGCAACGATTGCCCGGGCCCCCACGGGCTAGGCGCTGGTCGGCACGTTCCGGTCGGTCATATCGAACTCGTGGCACAGACGGTGTTGGCCACTCGTGCGGCCGCGTGTCCGGCTCGCGATCTGGCCTGGGTTCGTTCCGCTCTGCGGCAGCGTGTGCTGTTCGCGACGCGTAGCTGAACGGGTCCAAAGCGCGGCCGGACAAGTACCAACCCCTTGGGACACGTTCGTCAGCAAACCGGGCTGACGCTTCCGCTCTGGATGGACTGCGCGCTGAGCTGCCATTCCACGCGCAGCGCGGCTCAAGTGACAGCGATGCGGGTGGGGGCGGCCGATACGCACGCACAGAGAGGATGTCTCCCTGAATGCGCTTCGCCTTAGTAGCCAGCTCACACAAATCTTGGAATCTGACTCCTCTCAGGAAGTGCGTGAAAGTCGGGTGCGCTTGTCTCGTGACACGCTCAACTTTCTCCGTGTTCGTGGAGCGAGGGTCAGCGAGGCGATAAAGTTCGTCCATTGCTCTGACGTACTCTAACAGAGACTCATCGGGGTGCTGGGTGCGGAGCTCCAGCTCTCTCCTGAAACGCCACTCATAGTTTGCGAGAAGGAATTCGTCGTGGATGCTTGCGCAAAACTACTCCATTGTCCTCGCTCGGTTGCCGGCTAGTCGGTATCAAGTGAGCCGCTTGCTCCGTCAAAGAAGCACGCACAACACGCGCGAGCATTTCGGCGTCTGCGATCCCTGTCACTTGCCTGATAAAGGAGCAGACGGTCGAGGTACTCATTTGCTCCCGTAGTGTCGTGGTACCCCATGTAGGTAGGCAAGTCTATCCTGACACGTGGTGACTGGGCCGGGGCTTGCAAATTGTTTTGCAAAATACCCGCTAGACTGCATAACCTGCATTGCGTTCTGCAAGAACACCTCGGATGATTGCGGACTAGCGCCCACGGATTTGGGCGCAACCGTTGATAGCGTCGAATGTTGAGGCCTAGGTGCCGCATTGTTCGCGCCGCGGAGCGGCGATAAGCCCGATGTGGAGCATCCCATGCCAGGCCTAAGTCCTGCCAACGCGTCAGGGGATGTCCCTCGGCTATTGCGCGTGGAACGCCCAAGATTCACAAATTCAAACCCTTCCAAAGGCGCATCAAGTAGGGAGCCCTGATTATGTGGTCTAGCTCTGACAGCGTGAACAAAGACTGAACGTCAGGTCTATCGGCTGTCATCCTTTGTTAGGGCGACTGCAGTCATTCGCTCGAACAAAGGTCTCTGCTCAATTGCCTAATTCGCCCTACGTTCGGGCGACAAGATAAGAGGTCACTCTGTGTCCAGAAGGCCGGGAAGGCGAGCTTCCGTGCCAGCTACACGCAGGCGTTATTATAATAATAATAATAGAGAGATTTATTATTTAGAGAGATTTATTATTTATTAGAGATAATAGAGAGATTTAGAGTACGCAACACGTTTCCGCAACCCGTGGCGCAGAGTCGCAGCCACGGCAGGTCCGGAAGAAATAGGAAACGGCAGGGCATGCTAAGAAATAGTTTATTATCCTAACGCGAGGTAAAGCACACTGCGGAAGAACGTTCTATCCGTAAAATAGATGTACAACAGCTCACCAGGTCATTGACGTCGTCTGGCGTTGGTTTTCGGGTGCCGGCGGGCAGCGAAAGGGGTCCCTTGGGGCACTTAGGTCAGGTCCGGCAGCGAGAGTCCCTTCCCGCCGCGCGTTCCCGCCTTTTATCTCCTCGGTAATTGACTCCCTAGCAGCAAAACGTTGCTGTCAAGCTTAGGAATGCTACCCTCTCCGCAGAAGGCAGCGCGCTGCCGTGACGCCACGTCAGTGCTGGCGCGGAAATGAGCGGAGTCGCAGGGGTGCCTTAATTCTCTCCACATTCCTGGTGGCCAGCGCGGCCGTGTAAGTCACGGTCGCCACTGGCGCGGGGGACAAGGAGGTAGATAACAGTGTAACCCACAAACCCAAAAAATAACTGCATCGTTAAGACCCTCCGTGATCTTCCCCTAAAAGAAGAAGACCACCTTTTCAAAGCTGCTCCAACACTGTCAGTAAAGGCATTCAATCCATCTAATATGGAAAGGCAAAATATGAAGCTTGCACTGAAAGTTTTCAACCTATCAACCACAGCTGTTCTAGAAACATGCGGTCAACTCGATGCACTGCAGCATTCAGCTGGAGCAGCGGTATTTTTGAAGGTTGTCGAAACTTGGTGGAGGATTGTTAATGTGAAGTCGCCCAGCAAAGGACGCCGGCTTCGTGCTGACCTGCAGACTTCCATTGCAGAAAAGCTGTGTCCACAAGTTGAATTCCTTCAAACCATCATGCAGTGGCTTCACCTCTGGGAGAGTTTGAAGTTTGACAATGGAATTCTCACTCGGTAGACCCACAGTGCCTTTCGTCTCACTACGGAAGCCTCTTTCATGATATGAAACTGTTACCTTGAAGACCATGGATTTCACTACGTACTTCTGGGGAAGTTCCAAACAGACTGCTTGCAGGAAATATTTGGCAAGTATAGGCAGCTTTCTGGGTAGCAGTGCCATGTTTCCATCAGACAAGTGTTCGAATCCGAACGCAAGCTTCCCCTACAAAGAGATCTGGCCTTTCCATTCATGAATTCAGGGGCACGTGCTGCTAGCATCGATGAGGCGATTCTACAGAGGTTCAACATTGAAGGAAATGACAAGGACTTCGACAGGAAGGCACAAAATCTTCCAGCTATAACGTACGTGACCGGAAACTGCGCGCATGAAGCACTTAAAAAATTTGCTTGCACTGCTTGCCGAGCAAATTTGGTAGAAGTAGAAGACATCATAATTGAGAATGCTGAATTGAGAAACATGAATCGCAGAGAGCTGAAGTTCCCCCATCCTCCAGTTGTTAATGCTGTAATGACTGCTGAAATCATCCTCGATGGGCTGCGAAGGGAAAAGTATGTATTGCTTTTCCATTCTCTAGCGAACCAAAGGCAAGCACTTTTCACACTGGCTACTAACCTGATAGAAGACGGTGACAGTTTCGACGAATATGAAAGCAGTCATAGTACTAACTTGGTTATGCATCACATTCTTAGCGCTGCAACAAAAATTCTGCTGAAATACCATTGTAAAAATATGAACGACAGTCTTGTGCAAGCTAAAGTTGCTTAAAAACGGATGCTTAACGCTTTGAAATCTTGTCTGTTCTGACTCCTTGTGTTGCACACCTCTCAAAAGTTTTCTGAATTCTAGTACTCTCTAATAAACATATCCGTGAAAGACAAGGGAGCGCAAAATCGCAACACGGACGCGTAAGGAAACATTACGAGCGCTGCACTTTCAACACGATTTATCCCTTATCCATGCTCTTAATCGCAGTTGACAATGTTTGTGAACTGCGATGAAGAGTATGCATAAGGGCGCTCAAGTCAATAAATTTCTTTAATTGTCTCCTTGTCCCGCGTTCGCATAGAATCAACACTCATTTATGTCACGCGCATTGCAAGGATTAAGCGATTTTGTGGAAAACGTGTAAAACGCTCAACTTATATCACCAGCGGTTCATTATGGTGACGTGGAGGATATGAAAAGGTTGATGCGTAGTTCGGGGTGGTGCATGATCAAGTGGAGTCACGCAATGTCTATAAAATCTCTGGAAAAGATATCCACGCCAAAATTACATTGCCTGGCTGAAAGCTATGGCTCCTAAAGCCAGCAATTCTACGAGCACTTCTGGCAGACTGTATGAGTCCGGCAGATCCTTTCGGGCATGAAATAAGGCGCTCTCTCCTACGGTAAAAATACTTCCAACAAGTTTGCCTCCAGGAAAAAGTAAAATGTCAAAGCTTTCAAGCTCAGATTAACTGCTTCTTACAGGGAAAATTTACCTCCAACTGCGAAATCCGGTTCCAAAAAGAAGCACCGCCGTATACATTGTCTCTTTTCTGGCTGGGGAAAAAAATGTGCCCTATGTTAAATGCCGCCCTCGTAGCAGGACATTTTCTCGTCTATGCACTAGCCTCCGGGACAGGCATGACACATGGAGGCCTGTAAAGAATTGTGACGCAATAACGGGTGAACTGTGTAGCCTAACACGATACTTGTTTTCAGTGCGAAAGCACGACTGAACATGGTCAAACATAAGCAACAATGTTGTGGCTTGCATCACCTTGAGGTCAACCTTGGCCAACCTGCAGAAATAGAATTAATATTGCCGCCACTGAGATTCGAAGCCAAGGCGGGGCGAACAAATCAACTTCACTGGCTATTGCGCGAGAGCACTGCGCTATCGCTGCAGCCGATCACGCCTCGTGTTAAACTGCAACTCAGTCTCGCGCTGTCCATAGCACGTCGTCTCCATGAACTTCCATTCGTGCGCAGAAGCTTTCACACGTGCTATTATATTTAACTACATTGAAACCTTGCCTTTGTTTTTCTTCGAATGCATAGCACGTCATGCAAGTCTTGAGTCCTTCGCAACCCACTGTTGTCCAAGCGGACAGTTAAGTTGGCGGACTGCATCTGCAATACTTCATTTCGTCCTGTCGAATATATCGATATTAATACCGTTGTCTTGGCCACGTGCAGAGCGTATGTCGCAGGGCAGGACGTGCGGCATTTGTGACAAACCTTCTTTCAGAATTCTTACCGCATGTTTGCATTGTTTTTTTTACAGAACGCGACAAAATCTGTTGAAAGGTTGAGTTTACGCCGATCAAATTGCGCTCCTTAGCATAATTTACCATACCTTAAATTTCGACGTTGCAGTGTTATTGTTGGTCACAACTCACAATTAAGCGACAACAAAGAATGAATGCAATTCATAGGTTAACATCGCATTCCAAAGCAACACATAGGAAAAACTGTCGGTACAGATCAATTCCTGTCGCTCACAGGGTTCTTTACATGCCCCAAATCTAAATGCACTAGCGACTTTGCATTCTCCCTCCGTCAGTATGGACGCAGATAACCACGTTCAGCCTTTAGATATCTCAAATACAGCACTTGCTGGACATTCTGTATGTCCAGTAGATATCTAGATTTATCCACATAACACTGAGGGGTTATATAGTTGATTATCAGAAATGAATCCGTACCTCTAAAATAGGATGTTGTACAGATGTCACGGCTGGACATTTGTACTTCTAGTAGATGTGTACACAGGGAAAGTTGGATGTCTAAAGTACATCATATGCATTGCTATGGATGTCTCTGCAAAGAACCTGATTAAAACATTGCTGGAAACTGGTCTGCAATAATGAGAACAATGAGCCCAAATTACGTTACGTAAGTGGGTCCGTGCATTCTGAGGACCTTCAGACGGGCGTTACGACCGAACCGTTTGTAGCGGTGGTCCCGGATGGTGTCAAACGACTCGTCGTATTGTGATGCACACGTTTATGAAATTTCTTACCTGATATAATGAGAAAATATACCGGATGTAGCGAAGGTGGCTGAAAGTCGCAAGACGAGTGCAAAATTCATGAGGTAGATGGCGCTGCTCGTGTTTTGAATGGCAATACACCAAAACAAGGGGTACAGGGTTAAATGGGTGGGCGTCTTACGGGAGCAGAGAAGCTAACAGTAAGATTGCATTTGAGGAGCGATTGAGAAAAATGGGGAAAAGCAGTGGGCTAGGAAATTTTTCAGATACCTGTATATAAGGAATGTTGACACGAAATGGAGAAAGAGAACTAGAAAATTGAAAAGCCAACATCTGGACAGCAATAGGCGGGAAAAACAGCAAGTATCGGATAAGAACAAGGTTAAAGGAACAGATAGCTCTGTAGAAAACAGGGATGCTGACGAAATCAGCACTGGGAACATACAGGATATTTAAGCAGGAAATTGCCAAAGAAAATATCTGTGATAATTGCAGGGGAAGCTTTTTGTTGTTTGAGGCCAGGACGGGAGTTTTGTGGACTAAGACATATATAGTCAGATACCACGAGATAGACACGTTGTGCGTTGCTTGCGGAGAGGAGGAGGTAACGGCTGAACACTTGATACTTCTCTGTAAAGGGTTTTTTCCTGCAGTGGAAAGCAGCGGGGCTGATTTATCCAAGGCATTCGGGTTTAACGACAGTGAAGGGAAAGTAGATTTTAAGCGGGTAGAATTAACCAAGCGAAGAATTTCTGATTGATGGCAAATTCAAGACAAGAGTAAAATTTCATAAGTCATGGCTGGGTGGCTTGATCCACCGCCCGATTTAAATGGTTCAGCCATATCCATCCATCCATCCATCCATCCATCCATCCATGCGTCCGTCCAACCTTCCGTCCGTCCCTCCGGCCGTCCGTCCGTCCGTTCGTCCGTACATCCATCCATCCATCCATCCACCCATTCAACCGTCCGTCCGTCCGTCCGTCCGTCCGTTCCGTCCGTCCGTCGGTCCACCCATCCATCCATCCATCCATCCATCCATCCATCCATCCATCCATCCATCCATCCATCCATCCATCCATTAATCCATCCATCCAAGTAGGATACCTCGATGGGCGGGCATCTATGCAGCCTACTTAGAAGGTATGTTTCCGGAAAAGAAACATCCACGGACGTTTCCATTTGGTCTTCTCTACGTTTGCCGAGCACGTCGATGTAAACAAATGAAGCTCCCGTATTTAACGCACTTAAGTCGAACACTGAGGCTGCGTTGGCGAAATGCAAAAATTTGGCTCACATATCTCGGTGGACACCTAGACCGAGCCTTAAGGGTAGGCATAAAGGAGGGAATGAAAGAAGAAAGGAAGAAATAGCTGCTGTAGTGGATGTAGTAGTAGTAAGTGGTTTTGATTAAAATAATAATAAAAATTAAGGAAAATATTTTTGCTAGCCCCGGCATCTGCCATCGCAGAATGGAGAAATGAAAGAGGTGAGGTGACAGGAAGAGAATAGAGGGAGAGGTAATATAAACAAACTATTTACACAATAAGAAATGTGCCCAGGTTGGGCGCGTGATTAGTTCATGATGGAGCAATAAAAACATACGCGCACAGCACCATCTTGACTACAACTGGAGGTGGGCGTCCAGTTGTTAATCGTCCACGGTAGAACTCGCGGAGCGTTCGGTTACTTCATGTAACTACTTGGCGGAGCACACACGGGACGTCAAGCCCGACTGTTCGAGGAACACACAGAGGCTCACCAAGGTTCGCTCACGGGTGCGCGCTCGGCCCTGCGGCCACAATAGCGTCTTGATGGAGTCTGGTAGTATGCCCAGCGTCCTATAGGCCACAAGCATATCGCGACGAGCATCGGCATACGCGGCACAGGGAAGGAGCAGGTGGTCTAGTGTTTCCACTGCACCGCATCCGTCACACGCATTAATCGTCGCGATTCCGTGACGCTCCCGTCATTCCCCGGACCAAATGCAGCCCATGCGCACGCGGTGGATCATTGCACATTGCGACCGCGCAAGTGCGCGACAGCCGTTGATGCTGTTGATGCGCTCACCTCCTTCGATGCGTGGGTCGGGGTGCTGCTTTCGCAGATGGTCGTGGATGACCACACGCACGTCCTCCAGCGCAAGGGGCAGATCGCTGGCAGGTAGTTGACTTGCGGTGGTCGCGAGGTCGTCAGCTTCATCGTTGCCGGCGATGCCGCAGTGACCGGACACCCACTGTGCACACACGGCGCATCCTCTCTGCGCGAGACGCTCGATGCGCGAGCGAACGTCCCGCACTCGTGGGGTACTGCGGCCGGTGGATTGCAGCCGGCTGAGGGCGGCAATAGCAGTTTTGAAGCGAAAAGCTTCACTACGCTAGTCAACACTGCGTTTCGCGCGAGCCGGCGTATGTCGGAGCAAGAGTGACGTCACGCACGGCGCAGGTGGCCGCCGCCGACTCCGTTGCCTGACCTTTCGCCGCTGCCCCGCTTCTCTCCCTCTCGCTCCCTAGTTACTATACTGCGCATGCGCCACTAGTAGCACCGAGCCACAGGTGTACCGCCGCTGCGCAGCGCAGCGCCTTTCCTCAAAATTCTAATTTCAATTATCAGTATTCTCTTCTTTCCCTCCCTTCTTTATTCCTACCTTTACGGCGCGGTTCGGGTGTCCACCGAGATATGTGAGACGATACTGTGCCATTTCCTTTCCTCAAAAACCAAACAAGTGAGGCGACGACTTTCATAAAGTTCATTGGCGCTGACAACTTTGCAAAGGCCGTTCATTTTCACAAAAAGACAGGGGCACGATCAGCTCCGCGGCTAAGTGGAGACCTCAATCTCGCGTTCATGCACGTATGATTTGTTTCCAACTGCAAAAGCCTGCTTTGGTTGCGTTCCGCACACTGGATAGGCAGCGCGCCCTCCCTACCACCCTGGGAGGTTGCATGCAGTTAGCGGTTGATCGCAAGATAGATCACCAAATGAACGCTGCGGCGTAGCTTTTGCTGCATTGCCGCATGTCAGCCACAATGCTGTCAGCGCTAATGCATTCAGGCCCCATCTCTCTCACCACTGCCACATGTATCAAAGTACGGATGAGGCGTCTGCATATCCAGGGAGCCAGTTATTCCCCATTGCTTTGCTCAAAGCCATCGTCGTCTAGAACATTGTCAACGCCAACGCCAATGAACACAATGAACGCCAAGGTCTTTCGCTTTGTATATCCTGCATTAGCTGAGCTAATCCACATAACATTTTTTTCACAAATATTTGCTATTTCCCTGCTTCTGAGGCAAAACGCTAAGGCTCCCGAGTGTTTTACGATGTCAGTACAACGTTAAAGATCCCTAGGTGGTCGAAATTATTCCGGAGCCCTCCACTGCGGCACCTCTTTCTTCCTTTCTTCTTTCACTCCCTCCCTTATCCCATCACTTACGGCGCGGTTCAGGTGACCAACGAGACAGATACTGCGCATTTACTTTCCCCCAAAAACCAACGATTATTATAATGCTGTAGTAGCCCGCGGCTGCTCTCTCTCAATTACGACGTAGGAATGGAATGCTATAAGCTCTCCTTAAAATGTTGGCTCTTTTCCGATAAAGGTAAATTATATGCAAATAATAATTTTGTAGGTAAAAGAAGCATGTGAGATACAGAGATATTTCTCGACACTTACGCTCAAGCGCTCACGAAGTGGTGCAAAAAGTGCTGCATTTCTTTAGAATATTAGTGCACCTATGAGCGTTCTGTGTAGTAAAGAGAACCGCATAGTCGCCAAGAAAGTTTGGCTCCATTGGGCGGTATAAACTATCCGTCAAGCATGCGCCTGTTTTGTATCGAAACATTGTCTGCTTTTTAAACACTGCTCAACCTGGTTCGAAATCGACTCACGTGACCCACGGCTTGCTTGCTGCGAGCGAGAGATGGCGCTTACGAGCGTCGAAGCCATATTGTGGCTTCGGCGGCGGCGAAGCGCTGGTGCGTGGGTGCGCGAGCGCAAAAAAAAAGCCACCACCATCCCCCCCTCCTCCACCCAATTTTTATTATTTAATCCGTCGGGAGATGCACGCGTCTTGCGCCCCGAAAAGTGCCCGCTGCCATGGAACTGAGAGCTGATGACGGTTTTATTTTATTTGGCTATATGTGAGGCGTTCGAGGTAAACGAGTCTCCGATGAGTTGTGTTTGAACTTTGCACGGAATATAGGATAAGTGAATACGCATGTGTTGCGCTCGAGTACCACCACTGTTGTGTATTTGGATTTCTCGCGGTATATTTTAGAGCTTCAAGAAAAATATTACATGGACGGTACCCTGCTGCGAACAAGAAGTTAATATTTAACAAAGCTAGCTAGTCGGTATAAACTAATTAATCGACTGTGCAGTGCGAAAAAGAAAGACCGGCAGAGTTTAATCATGGTTATTCCAAAGGTCGAGCGAAATCATTTTGGCAATGGCCCGGACCAGATATAGAGGTCGTCACTGTGTCGGGCACGCTCACATATGGTTTCACGCTTCATAACATTGGACGCTCAGTTATGGTTGGTCCAAGTCGGCCGAGGTCAAATTTAGGGGCTGGTCCGTGTCACATTTAGAGACTGCCAGCCTTTCGAGCACGTTTAAATTAGCCTTAAGATAGATTTTCGTCAAAATCAATGAAAGCCAAATTTTGGAAACGACCCGGGTCTAGTTTGGAGACACCATCGCATTGGCCATAGTCAAAATATGCTAGTCATCTGACTTCAAGGTGTTGCTATGATAGCAGAAAGTTGGGATAGTTTGTTAATGTTCATACTGAAGAAGTGGGCGCGGAAAAACAAGCACAAGCGAGACAAGCGCTCGTCATTGTTTGTCTCGCTTGTCCCCGATTTTCCCGCGCCAACTTATTCAGTCTGTTGCTATGAGATGACAAAGTGAGAAGGTCACTTCAAATCAAATCAAATCAAATTTATTTCTGCCTTGAAAAGGTGCAGACAGCGGAGGCGGAGAAAAAGCTGTAAGGTACCGCTTGACAAAGCCGCAGCCCCCTTTAGCTTGGCAGCGGCTTGACAGCAAGGCTTATAAAACAAAGGCAGTTCGTTAACCTATTAACAGGTATACAATAATGAAACTACAACATAAAGTGAAGCAATATTATACAATATAGAATCGACATTCGCACTCGACAAACACACATCGATAGCAATGAAAAAGAATAAACATATTCTACATGTCAACGTACACAGCGCGTAAAGATTTTTTTGTCGAACTAAGGAGGTCAAAATATATGCATATGTATTTAACAGGGAGGGAAGAGTGAATTTCAGGCGTTCTCTACCTGAATTTATTCGAGGAGTCGGCACCACCCCAAGTCTCCGCATACCTTGTCGAGTAGCTGGCTTCTCGGGCATGTAATTCAGCAAGGTTACGTATGTAGTTTACATTCCTACGTGTTCCAAGTTTAAACCGGATACTTAGACGATATTTATACAAGTTGTGAATTTTTACCACACCACTTTCTAAAAAGAGATCTGCGCTTGGAGAGTCCCAGGGGACCTTGTGAATAAGACGAAGGAACTCTTTCTGCAGAATACAGATACGTTGAAGACAGATATCCGTGGTTGTACCCCACACTAAGTGGCAGCAGCTTAAATAGGAGTAGAAAAGGTAATTATAGAGCAGTAGCTTTATTTTCTTGGAATAACATATCTCAGCCGACTTATGACCCCGGTTAGTTGAGCCAGCGTCGTTGCTATATGGTCCACATGGCTATCCCAAGTCTTGTTGGAAGAAAAACTACTCTTAGACATTTAAATTGTCCAACCAAGTCTATACACCGCGACCTTAGTTTAATCTCGATGGAGGAAGGAAGCACTTTATTTTTAGGGCGAAAAATAACAGCTTGTGTTTCCTTATCATTTGTACGCATACATTTGGATTCACACCATTTCTGTAATTCAATCATGGTTTCATTGCATTCCTGAACAAGGAGATCAACATCATTTTCAGTAAAAAATATGCTTGTGTCATCAGCGTAAATAATAAATTTCGCATTGGAGTTAATGGTAGAGATATCATTTAGATACATATTAAAGAGGAATGGTCCCAATATACTGCTTTGTGGGACACCAGAAGTAACACGTTTTAGTTCAGATTTCAGATTGTCTATGATTACAGCTTGTTTTCTGTGCGATAGATATGACTTCAGAAACATCTGAGTCTGTTCTCGAATACTATAACACTAAGTTTTTAAGAGTATACAGTGGTTCAATAGACCAAATGCCTTTGAAAATTCTTCGAAGATACCAATAACGAAGCCTTCTTTTCAAACTGTGTTAGTATATATTTCATTTGCTCGAGTAGCGCCAATTCAGTTGATTTATTTTATTTTTTTTATTTTTACTTCAATGTCATATACGCACAACGGACTGAAAATCAAGTTTTGCCTTGAATAGATACTGCAGAGTAGGTCACATGACCCTCAGCAGTACTGAACCCATTTTACTCTGGGGACACTCCTTAATTATAATAATTGTTTTGGGGGAAATGAGATGGCGTAATATCTGTCTCATATATCATTGGACACCGCGGCGTAAGGGAACTGATAAAGAAGAGAGTGAAAAAAGAAAGGAAGAAAGAGGTGCCGTAGTTAGGGCTCCGGAATAATTTCGAACACCTGGGGATCTTTAACGTGCACTGACATCGCACAGCACACTTATAGGACACTACTTCAATAGTTAAAAACTTGGTTACATTTAGCTGGACACCTATTCTTTTTACATGGCGACAGAGAGAGGAACGTTGGGAAAAAATTCATCCCATAACTCAACGAAACATTGCCTAAGTTCGAGCACATACAGTAAATACGCAACTGTAAAATACAAGTATTTGCAATATATATGGTTGTACAAAAAGATGCATATGAAAATAAAATGCATTAAAGCAGACAGGAATGTTAGAAAAACGTTCCGGTATGGAATGTTATTAGCATGACGGATTTATCTCTTTCAGACACTCACTGAATTCTGCTATCGAGAAAAATCTGAAAATTTGCATGTGTATTAGCCGATACTGGTAACATATTCTACAAACTGCTTTGTTAGCCTAATTCTCGAACGTTGGTATAAAGACCGATCTAGTAAGCCGTGGAAAACCATTCCTGTATAGATAACAAAGTTCATTACCCTATACACATCTTCGATTTCATTCATATTGGCCACGAGTTCATTACCCATACACATCTTCGATTTCGTTCATATTGGCCACACTAATGTTACTGCAGTACGCGCAGCGCTTTAATAGTAGCTTGCTATACTTGTATAAATTTTTTGGGGGGCTGTACGCGTGGTGTTCCGCTGTAAGAACAGTGGAGTTGCGCACAATATTAAACTAACTTCGAAATTTTTCCACC
Source organism: Amblyomma americanum (assembly GCA_030143305.2). Taxonomy (NCBI): domain Eukaryota; kingdom Metazoa; phylum Arthropoda; class Arachnida; order Ixodida; family Ixodidae; genus Amblyomma; species Amblyomma americanum. The sequence goes on along the minus strand of JARKHS020020636.1, from coordinate 238,027 downwards.
GCTTGCGAGATCAGAATCTTTTTTTCTGCAATAATTGTCAAGCAAAGCAACGCAAGCACACGACAGACGACTTTCACCGCACCTTCGGCATCTCCTTCGGATCCCGCCGCCGCTGCCGCTGTTATTTTTTTCCACGATGTAGAAAAAAAACCATTGGAGTAGATTCACTTGGAGAAGCGAGCGCCTTCTACAACTGGTTTGCCGGTATCCGGCGCCTCTTTCGATTAGAACACCGCGCCGGTCCGTTGCTGCCGCGGTTTTCGGCTCCATCGCCGCCGCGCCATAGAGGAAACCGGCTGTGAGAATGTGGCGCGATTCCTTGACGCACTCGTTGTTTCACGGGCTGCACGCAGCTAATGCGCGCTCGGAGGATCATTGCACGTTGCGATCGGATAAGTGCGCGACAGCCGTTGATGCTGTCGATGCGCTCACCTCCTGCGATGCGTGGGTCGGGGTGCTGCTTTCGGACATGGTCGTGGATGACCGCACGCACGTCCTCCAGCGCAAGGGGCAGATCACTGGCGGCTAGTTGATGTGCGGAGGTCGCGACGTCGTCAGCGTCTTCGTTGCCGGCGATGCCGCAGTGACCGGGCACCCACTGTGCACGCACGGCGCATCCTCTCTGCGGAAGGCGCTCGATGGGGGAGCGATTGTCCTGCACTAGTGGGGTACCGCGGCCGGTGGATTGCAGCCGGCTGAGGGCGGCGCTGGCGTCGCACAGCAGAGCACTCCTTGGCGGCGGAATGCAGCACCAGGTCCAGCCCGAGCGAGGTCCCCATCAACTCCGCCGTGGTGGAGAAGCACAGGAAGGCTGCGTGTTGCTGGCTGTGCAGCCGCCGGGCGGGGATGGTAGCCGCCGCTGCCAGAGAGCAGCTGTCGCGGGCCACTGAGCCGTCGGTGTGCACGAGGAGATGGTCCTGGAGCTCCTCCTGTATGACGGCTCTGGCAAGCTGCTCCGCAGCACACAGGAGTGCGCTCCGCTTTCCCGAGATGCCGATGATCTCTCGCTGTACCTCCGAGGCAGCAGGCCAGGGCGCGCAGGAGCCGTAGGGGGTGGGCCTTGACTCAAATGCTCATACTCGAGCAGCGCCGCGCCCGCACACACTTCCATGCTCCTTTACTTTGTTCTTGCAATAAGTACCAACCAGCCTATAGGCGTCGGCCGTGCTAAGCGTGTTATGCATTTCTAAAGTGTCCGGAAAGAAGTTGACTGCGTGAAGTAATGAATTATCACACCGTTGGCTGATCCTGATGCTGCTCGTAGCGTTAAGCTAGGAATTTTTGCGGTGGAACTTAGTGCGTAGCAAAGTCTTGCGAGCGCTGGGATAGCCGACAGCTGGCGCCGTGGAAGTTTTATCAGAAGAGGGGGCGATTATTGCACTAATTTTAAAAATTTGGAAAGTCGAGGGAATTCCTACGAAGCCTAAAGAAGCTACGATATGCGCTTAGCAGCAAACGTCTCACTTCAGGTAGAAATTCTGAACTTCATGAAAACAGCCCAACAGCGAACAACTCGAGAAGTAGTTTTCATGCCCATGAAGTGGCTGGCTAACTGCAGCCCGGATCAACACCCTCTAGACTAGCTGAGGGCTCTTCATATTCTCCTCTCTTTTGTGGCTACGTCATCACACTACGGCGGACCAGCTCTCGGCGCTTTCGAAGAGCGCCCGTCCTGCCCCCACTTTCTCTAACCGGGCTCCGTGATCTTGGTGCAACAACGCGTGCGCGGAGCAGTACCAGCCGAATTATCGAATATAAGAAAACTTTGTGCTGCTTTTATTACTGCTTTGCTGCAAAAATAAAAATGTTATTTTGTAAAAATTTATACTTTTTGTTGAACCGCATATTTTGGAAGGTAATATTGTTTTTTGTATGTGGTTTTGTTACACTTTTTCGTTTTCGTAGAGACTGCTCGACAAGAAAGTGCCTTCGCACTGTGGTAAACACCAGAGGTTCCTTAATTTCGTGAATGTAGTTGCACGTGTTCGCATTTCTGCGTTTCTTTTTTTCGTGCAGCGTGTGTCATGAAACTCAACCCTGTTTCAGAGTTAGCACCATTACGGTAACGGCGAGGAAGAATGTCGGTGCCGGGAGGTGTGTGTCCAGTGTGCAGGCTGTGGTAATGACTGGGCATTGCTGCGTACCGCGGTGCCGCGGGAACTATGATGGTGGTGAGCGTGTGCGATTCTTCACCTTCCATTCGGACCATGCAAGAAGAGGTCAATGGAATAGAGCTATCCACTGTGCTGATTTCACTCCAAGAAAGCGGTTGGTGGTAAGGAAACATTCTTTTAACTGTCGTATTTACTCCTCCCTCAGTTGTATTGAAAACACTGCGGGCAGCATGTTGGGAGATAATTCCGTAGAGCTGCCTCTTATGAACCGGGTAAATCTGTAAATTCGTAGCGAACTATTATTGCTGGCCTTGAGTTCATACGAGAGTTATAGAATGTTTTCTCGTACTGTCATGCACCTGTCTGATTTTTAAGCTTCAGGTTCTAGAGCTTTTATTGTATTTGTTTCTTCTTATCAAAGGTCTGCGAGCGCCAATTTAAACCGTCCGACATGGTAAATAGAACAAGATACACGGATACAAAAATCGGAATATTAATAAAAGTTTCGGTGAAGCTCGTACGGTTACGACCTGATGCGGTTCCTAGCATACTTCCCTACTTCCCGGCATATCCTTCTGCCCTTAATGCAAGCACGTCTCGAGAGGCCCCAGATGGAAAGAGGACGCGCCAAAAGGCAGCCACGTTACAAGATGCCATCAACTTGTCTATTGAAGCACACAAGGCGGAAGCGGACAGAAACGAAATCGACAACTTTCCGCCCTGGTTCAAAAGCATACCATGTATCAAGGTCTCCCAATTCTGGATGGTGGTTTCCCAGCATGACTTTATACTCTTCCTCAACTGTCGATGGTGCCCCAGCAATCAAAAAGTCAGTTAAGGTCACCGAGGACCTCTCCCTGAAGCTGTATTTTTATGATGTCGAGGTCAATAAACTTATCATTCCAAAAACTGTGAATGATATTCGGTGCTTGACAGGTCTTTTGGATGCTGTTGAGAGCTCTGATAAGTCTCCTGCCTTCCGCAAACCTGAAGACAAAGACAGGTGGCTTAATGAAGTTCGTGCTATCTCTTCTTGAAGACGCAACAAATCAAGAAATTCTAGACGAAGATCTGCAAGATGCTTTGGCATTTTTAAAGGAACAAGACTTTCTCCTTTTAAGCAAGTCACCCCGCTACTCTTCAGAGCTGTTGGTATTTTCCAGCCTTCTATTTACTATCTCTCCTCATGCTTATAGGTACTTGCGTATCTACGGAAATCTCACGTTGCCACTCGAGTCCACGATCAGGCGTGTATGCAATGCATATGTTATAAACCCAGCAGCTGAGCAGCAGGATGCTTCTTTCCTGCTTTATGCTTTATGGGAAGATCGCGAGTGCAATGAAAAATCATAAGAAGTTAGTGGTTCGCATAATGGATGAGATCCATCTACAGGCGTATTTTGATTATAAAGGCGGCAGGATTGTCGGCACTGCCAGCAGCTCTTCAAATGCAGCAAAATCAGCTCTTGTCTTTCTGATTCAAAGCCTCTTGTCGTCACAAAAACTGTTGTTCACATTTTGCCAGTTGAACAAATCAATTCTCCATAGCTGAACACTGTGCACCTCAGTATCATAAATGAGCTTAAAAAGGTTGAGCTTCGCATCATTGCAGTCATCACAGTTAACAACTCTGTCAATCGCAAAACAATGCCTCTCTTTGGCTTGTCATCAAAAGTCAGCAGCTCCTATCCTCACCCATCAGATCCCACTCGTCCTCTTTTTTCCTTATTGACCATGTTCACTTGTTGAAATGTAATCGGAACAATTGTATCAACCAAAAGAACCATGAAACATGCATGTTTTTTCCTTCACATATGAATTTGTATTCCAACCCAAAAATTACGAGTGCATCGTTCAAGGCCCTCCGTGATCTCCACCTAAAAGAAGACCCCATTATCAAGGGTCTCTAATACTGTCAGTAAAGGCCCTCAATCCATCTAATATGGAAAGGCAAAATATGGAACTTGCACTGAAAGTATTCAACCTATCAACCATGGCTCCTCTTGAATTATGAGGGTCAACGCTATGCACTGCAGCATGCAGCTGGAACAACGGAATTTTTAAAGGTTGTCGAAACCTTGTGAAGGATTGTTAATGTGAAGTCGCCCAGCAAACGACGCCGGCTTCTTTATGACCTCCAGATTCCCATTGCAGAAGAGCTGTGTCCACAAGTTGAATTCATTCAAAATATCCTGCATTGGTTGACCTCTAGGAAGGTTTGAGGTTTGACAATGAAATTCTCATTAGGGAGACCTACAGTGCCTTCCGTCACACTACGGAAGCCGTTTTCAAGATAACAAACTTTTGCCTTGAGCACATTGGATTTCACTAGGTATATCTGAGGAAGTTCCAGGTAGACTGCTTGCAGGAAAGATTTGGCAAGTATAGGCACCTTTCCGGGTCGCTGTACGATGTGTCAAGGAGACAAGTGTTCGAATCCGAACGCAACGTTCGCCTACAAAGAGCCCTGGCACTTCCAGACATGGGTTCAGGGGCACTTGCTGTCAGCATCGATGAATCGATTCTACAGAGGTAAAACGTTGAAGTAAATGACAAGGACTTCGAAAAGAAGGCAGATAATCTGACAGCCATAACGTACGCGGCCGGATACTGCGCCCATGCAGCACTTAAGAAATTTGCATGCACTGTTAGCAGAGCAAATTTGCTAGAAGATGAAGACATCATAATTGAGGAATCTCAATTTACGGCAAACATCAATCGTGCAGGGTTCAAGTTCCCCCAATCTCCAGTTGTTAATTCTGTAATGACTGCTGAATTATTCCTGGACAAGCTGCGAAGTGAAACCTATGCTGCGCAGTTCCGTTCTCTAGAGAACCAAAGGCAAGCCCTTTTCGCACTAGCTACCAACCTGATAGAAGACAGTGACAGCTTCGTGACTGTGAAAGCGGTCATAGTCCTTACTTGGTCATGCATCAATTCTTAGCGCTGCAAGAAACATTCTGTGGGAAAACTATTGTAAAAATATTAACAGTCTTGTGCATGCAAAAATGATCAAAAACGGAAGCTTAACACTTTGAAATCTTCACTGTTCTGACTCCTTGTTTTGCACACACAAGTTGTTGATCAGTTACCACTCGCCTTACCATATACTGGCCGTCCTGGTTAGCTCGGATGGTAGACTGACTGTCCTGGACAGGCTGTGTCCCCAGTGTCAACTACGAAGGTTCTTTGAAATCTTTCATTCACTTTTCTCCGTTTGAGTGGGTGCTCATGAGTAATTCTTCCCTACTTGCAAATATACCAAAACCTTTCCCCCTCGAGTTGTTGATCAGTTACCACTCGCCTAACTACATACTGGCCGTCCTGGTTAGCTAAGTGTGTAGAGCGACTGTCCGGCACAGGCTGTGGCCCCAGTGTCAACTACGAAGGTTCTGTGAAATCTTTCATTCACTTTGCTCCGTTTCAGTGGATGCTCATGAGTAATTACTCCCTAATTTCAAATCTATCAAACCCTTTCCCGCCTCGAGTTGTTGATCAGTTACCACTCGCCTTATCATATACTGGCCGTTCTGGTTAGCTCAGTAGAGTGACTGTCCTGGACAGGATGTGGCCCCTGTGTACAATTGGAAGTTTCTGTGAAATCTTTCATTCAGTTGGCTCCGTTTGAGTGGATGCTCATGAATAATTACTCTCTAATTGCAAATCTACCAAAACGTTTCCCGCCTCGAGTTGTTGATCACTTAGCACTCGCCTTACCATTAGTGGCCGTCATAGTTAGCTCAGTTGGTAGAGCTTCTGTCGTGGACAGACTGTTGACCCAGTGTCAACTAAAAAGTTTCTATGGAATCTTTCCTTCGCTTGGCTCCGTTTAAGTGGATGCTCATGAGTAATTACTCCCTACTTGCAAATCAACCAAAATCTTTCCGGCCTCGAGTTGTTGATCAGTTACCACTCGTCTTACCATAATATACCGGACGTCCTGGATAGCTGAGATGGTAGAGCCACTGTCCCAGAGAGGAGGTGACCCGATGCCAACTACGAAGTTTCTATGGAATTTTTCCTTCACTTGGCTCCGCTTCACTGGATGCTCATCAGTAATAACTCCTTTCAGGTGAATCTACCAAACCCGTTCCCACCTCGAGTTGTTGATCAGCAACCGCTCGCCTTACCATATACTGGACGTCCTGGTTAGCACAGTTGGTGGAGCGACTGTCCTGGACAGACAGTGGCCCAGTGTCAACTACGATGTTTCTATGGAATCTTTCCTTCGCTTGGCTCTGTTTGAGTGTATCCTCATGAGAAATTACTCCCTACTTAGAACCCTGCAATAACATTTCCCGCCTCGAGTTGTTGATCAGTTAGCACTCGCCTTACCATATACTGGCCGACCTGGTTAGCTCAGTTGGTAGAGCGTCCGTCCTGGACAGACTGTGGTCCCAGTGTCAACTACAAAGGTAATAGGGAATCTTTCCTTCGCTTGGCTCCGCTTTAGTGTTTGCTCATCAGTAGTTACTCCCTTCTGGTTAATCTACCAAAACGTTTCCCGCCTCGAGTTGTTTATCAGTTGCCACTCGACTTACCGTATACTGGACGTCCTTCTTATCTGAGGTGGTCGAGCGACAGCCCTGGACAAGCTGTGGCCCCAGTGTCAACTACGAAGGTTCTGTCAAATCTTTCATTCACTTTGCTCCGTTTCAGTGGGTGCTCATGAGTAATTACTCCCACCTGGCGAATCTACCAAAGCCTTTCCCGCCTCGAGTTGTTGATCAGTTACCACACACCTTGCCATATACTGGCCGTCCTGGATAGCTCAGTTGGTAGAGCGACGGTCCTGGACAAGCTGTGGCCCCTGCGTCAACTACAAAGTTTCTGCGTAATCTTTCATTCACTTGGCTCCGTTTGACAGGATGCTCATGAGTAATTACTCCCTTCTGGCGAATCTAAAAAACCTTTCCCGCCCCGAGTTGCTGATCAGTTATAACACGCCTTATCATATACTGTCCGTCCTAGTTAGCTCAGTTTCCAGAGCGTCTGTCCTGGATATGCTGTGGCCCCTGTTTCAACTAAAGTTTCTGTGAAATCTGTCATTCACTTCGCTCCGTTTTAGTGGATGCTCATGAGTAATTACTCCCTATTTGCAAATCTACCGAACCTTTTCCCGCCTCGAGTCGTTGATCAGTTACCACTCGCCTTACCATATACTGGCCGTCCTGGTTAGCTGAGTTAATAGAGTGCCTGTGCTGGACAGGCTGTTGCCCCAATGTCAACTTCGAAGTTTCTTTGAAATCTTTCATTCATTTGGCACCGTTTTAGTGGATGCTCCTGAGTAATTAGTCTCTAATTGTATATCTACCAAAAGGTTTCCCGCCTCGAGTTGTTGATCAGTTAGCATTCGCCTTACCATATACTGGCCGTCATGGTTAGCTCAGTTGGTAGAGCGTCTGTCCTGGACAGAATGTGGACCCAGTGTCAACTAAAAAGTTTCTATGGAATCTTTCCTTCGCTTGGCTCCGTTTGAGTGGATGCTCATGAGTAGTTACTCGCTAATTGCAAATCTACCAAACCCTTTCCCGCCTCGAGTTGTTGATCAGTTACCACTCGCCTTACCATATACTGGCCGTCCTGGATAGCTCAGTTGGTAGAGCGACTGTCCTGGACAGGCTGTGGCCCCAGTGTCAACTAGAGTTTCTACGGAATATTTCCTTCGCTTGGCTCCGTTTGAGTGGATGCTCAAGAGTAATTACTCCCTACTTGCAAATCAACCAAAATCTTTCCGGCCTCGAGTTGTTGATCAGTTACCACTCGTCTTACCATAATATACTGGCCCTCCTGGATAGCACAGTTGGTAGAGCCACTGTCCCAGAGAGGAGGTGACCCGATGCCATTACGAAGTTTCTATGGAAATTTTCCTTCACTTGGCTCCACTTCAGTGGATGCTCATCAGTAATAACTCCCTTCTGGTGAATCTACCTAACCCTTTCCCACCTCGAGTTGTTGATCAGTAACCGCTCGCCTTACCATATACTGGACGTCCTGGTTAGCTATGTTGCTAGAGCGTCTGTCCTGGACAGACTGTGGACCCAGTGTCAACTACAATTTCTATGAAATCTTTCCTTCGCTTGGCTCCGTTTGAGTGGATGCTCATGAGTAATTTCTTCCTACTTGCAAATCTACCAAACCCTTTCCCGCCTCGAGTTGTTGATCAATAACCACTCGCCTTACCATATACCGGGCTTCCTGGTTAGCTCAATCAGTAGAGTGATTGTCCTGGACAGGCTGTGGCGCCAGTGTCGACTACAAAGTTTCTGCGAAATCTTTCATTTACTTGGCTCCGTTTGAGTGGATGCTCATGAGTAATTATCCCCTACTTGCAAATCTACCAAACCCTTTCCCGCCTCGAGTTGTTTATCAGTTACCACTCGCCTTACCATATACTGGCCGTCCTGGTTAGCTAAGTTAGTAGAGTGACAGTCCTAGACAGGCTGTGGCCCCAGTGTCAACTACGAAGTTTCTGTGAAAACTTTCATTCACTTGGCTATGTTTGAGTGGATGCTCATGAGTAATTACTCTCTAATTGCAAACCTACCAAAATGTTTCCCGCCTCGAGTTGTTGATCAGTTACCGCTCGCCTTACCATATACTGGCCGTTCTGGTTAGCTCAGTAGAGTGACTGTCCTGGACAGGATGTGGCCCCTGTGTACAATTCGAAGTTTCTGTGAAATCTTTCATTCAGTTGGCTCCGTTTGAGTGAATGCTCATGATTAATTACTCTCTAATTGCAAATCTACCAAAACGTTTCCCGCCTCGAGTTGTTGATCACTTAGCACTCGCCTTACCTTATAGTGGCCATCATAGTTAGCTCAGTTGGTAGAGCTTCTGTCCTGGACAGACTGTTGAGCCAGTGTCAACTAAAAAGTTTCTATGGAATCTTTCCTGCGCTTGGCTCCGTTTAAGTGGATGCTCATGAGTAGTTACTCCATAATTCCAAATCTACCAAACCTTTTCCCGCCTCGAGTTGTTGATCAGTTACCACTCGCCTTACCATATACTGGCAGTCCTGGAAAGCTGAGTTGGTAGAGCGACTGTCCTGGACAGGCTGTGGACCCAGTGTCAACTACAAAGTTTCTATGGAATATTTCCTTCGCTTCGCTCCGTTTGAGTGGATGCTCATGAGTAATTACTCCCTACTTGCAAATCAACCAAAATCTTTCCGGCCTCGAGTTGTTGATCAGTTACCACTCGTCTTACCTTAATATACTGGCCGTCCTGGATAGCTCTGTTGGTAGAGCCACTGTCCCAGAGAGGAGGTGACCCGATGCCAACTACGAAGTTTCTATGGAATTTTTCATTCACTTGGCTCTGCTTCACTGGATGCTCATCAGTAATAACTCCCTTCTGGTGAATCTACCAAAACCTTTCCCACCTCGAGTTGTTGATCAGTAACCGCTCGCCTTACCATATACTGGACGTCCTGGTTAGCACAGTTGGTGGAGCGACTGTCCTGGGCAGACAGTGGCCCAGTGTCAACTACGAAGTTTCTATGGAATCTTTCCTTCGCTTGGCTCTGTTTGAGTGTATCCTCATGAGAAATTACTCCCTACTTAGAACCCTGCAATAACATTTCCCGCCTCGAGTTGTTGATCATTTAGCACTTGCCTTACCATATACTGGCCGACCTGGTTAGCTCAGTTGGTAGAGCGTCCGTCCTGGACAGACTGTGGTCCCAGTGTCAACTACAAAGTTAATATGGAATCTTTCCTTCGCTTGGCTCCGCTTTAGTGTTTGCTCATCAGTAGTTACTCCCTTCTGGTTAATCTACCAAAACCTTTCCCGCCTCGAGTTGTTTATCAGTTGCCACTCGACTTACCGTATACTGGACGTCCTTCTTATCTGAGGTGGTAGAGCGACAGCCCTGGACAAGCTGTGACCCCAGTGTCAACTACGAAGGTTCTGTGAAATATTTCATTCACTTTGCTCAATCTGAGTGGGTGCTCATGAGTAATTACTCCCCCCCTGGCGAATCTACCAAAGCCTTTCCCGCCTCGAGTTGTAGATCAGTTACCACACACCTTGCCATATACTGGGCGCCCTGGATAGCTCAGTTGGTAGACCGACGGTCCTGGACAAGCTGTGGCCCCTGCGTCGACTACAAAGTTTCTGCGTAATCTTTCATTCACTTGGCTCCGTTTGACAGGATGCTCATGAGTAATTACTCCCTTCTGGCGAATCTAAAAAACCTTTCCCGCCTCGAGTTGCTGATCAGTTATAACTCGCCTTATCATATACTGTCCGTCCTGGTTAGCTCAGTTTGCAGAGCGTCTGTCCTAAATATGCTGTGGCCCCTGTTTCAACTAAAGTTTCTGTGAAATCTTTCATTCACTTGGCTCCGTTTTAGTGGATGCTCATGAGTAATTACTCCCTATTGGCAAATATACCAAACCTTTTCCCGCCTCGAGTCGTTGATCAGTTACCACTCGCCTTACCATATACTGGCCGTCCTGGTTAGCTGAGTTAATAGAGTGCCTGTCCTGGACAGGCTTTTGCCCCAATGTCAACTTCGAAGTTTCTTTGAAATCTTTCATTCATTTGGCACCGTTTGAGTGGATGCTCCTGAGTAATTACTCTCTAATTGTATATCTACCAAAAGGATTCCCGCCTCGAGTTGTTGATCAGTTAGCATTCGCCTTACCATATACTGGCCGTCATGGTTAGCTCAGTTGGTAGAGCGTCTGTCCTGGACAGAATGTGGACCCAGTGTCAACTAAAAAGTTTCTATGGAATCTTTCCTTCGCTTGCCTCCGTTTGAGTGGATGCTCATGAGTAGTTACTCCCTAATTGCAAATCTACCAAACCCTTTCCCGCCTCGAGTTGTTGATCAGTTACCACTCGCCTTACCATATACTGGCCGTCCTGGATAGCTCAGTTGGTAGAGCGACTGTCCTGGACAGGCTGTGGCCCCAGTGTCAACTAGAGTTTCTACGGAATATTTCCTTCGCTTGGCTCCGTTTGAGTGGATGCTCATGAGTAATTACTCCCTACTTGCAAATCAACCAAAATCTTTCCGGCCTCGAGTTGTTGATCAGTTACCACTCGTCTTACCATAATATACTGGCCCTCCTGGATAGCTCAGTTGGTAGAGCCACTGTCCCAGAGAGGAGGTGACCCGATCCCAACTACGAAGATTCTATGGAAATTTTCCTTCACTTGGCTCCGCCTCAGGGGATGCTCATCAGTAATAACTCCCATCTCGTGAATCTACCAAAACCTTTCCCACCTCGAGTTGTTGATCAGTGACCGCTCGCCTTACCATATACTGGACGTCCTGGTTAGCACAGTTGGTGGAGCGACAGTCCTGGGCAGACAGTGGCCCAGTGTCAACTACGAAGTTTCTATGGAATCTTTCCTTCGCTTGGCTCCGTTTGAGTGGATCCTCATGAGAAATTACACACTACTTTGAACCCTGCAAAACATTTCCCGCCTCGAGTTGTTGATCAGTTATCACTCGCCTTACCATATACTGGCCGTCATGGTTAGCTCAGTTGGTAGAGCGTATGTCCTAGACAGGCTGTGGCCCCAGTGTCAACTAGAGTTTCTACGGAATATTTCCTTCGCTTGGCTCAGTTTGAGTGGATGCTCATGAGTAATTACTCCCTACTTGCAAATCAACCAAAATCTTTCCGGCCTCGAGTTGTTGATCAGTTACCACTCTCTTAACATAATATACTGGCCCTCCTGGATAGCTCAGTAGGTAGAACCACTCTCCCAGACAGGAGGTGACCCGGTGCCAACTACGAAGTTTCTACGGAATTTTTCCTTCGCTTGGCTCCGCTTGAGTGGATGCTCATCAGTTATAACTCCCTTTTGGTGAATCTACCAAAACCTTTACAACCTCGAGTTGTTGATCAGTAACCGCTCGCCTTACCATATACTGGATGTCCTGGTTAGCTCAGTTGGTGGAGCGACTCTCCTGGGCTGACAGTGGCCCAGTGTCAACTACGAAGTTTCTATTGAATCTTTCCTTCGCTTGGCTCCGTTTGCGTGGATCCTCATGAGTAATTACTCCCTACTTAGAACCTTGCAAAAACATTTCCCGCCTCGAGTTGTTGATCAGTTACGACTTGCATTACCATATACTGGCCGTCCTGGATAGCTCAGTTGGTAGAGCGACTGTCCTGAACAGGCTGTGGCCTCATTTTCAACTACGGAGGTTCTGTGAAATCGTTTATTCACTTTGCTCCGTTTTAGTGGATGCTCATGAGTAATTACTTTCTAGTTGCAAATCTACCAAAATGTTTCTCGCCTCGAGTTGTTGTTCAGTTAGCACTCGCCTTACCATATACTGGCCGTCCTGGTTAGCTCAGTTGGTAGAGCGTCCGTCTTGGACAGAATGTGGACCCCGTGTCAACTAGAAAGTTTCTATGGAATCTTTCCTTCGCTTGGCTCCGTTTGAGCGGATGCTCAAGAGTATTTACTCCCTACTTGCAAATCTACCAAACCCTTTCCCGCCTCTAGTTGTAGATCAATTACCACTCGCCTTACCATATACTGGCCGTCCTGGTTAGGCCAGTTAGTAGAGCCACTCTCCGGGACAGGCTGTGGCCCGAGTGTCAACCGCGAAGGTTCGGTGAAATCTTTTGTTCAATTTGTCCGTTTGAGTGGATGCTCATGAGTAATTACTCCCCCCTGGCGAATCTACCAAAACCTTTTCCGAGTCGAGTTGTTATCAATTTCCATTCGCCTGACCGTATACTGGGCGTCATGGTTAGCTGAGCTGGTAGAGCGACTGTCCTGGACAAGCTGAGGCCGCAGCGTCAACTACGAAGATTCTATGGAATCTTTCCTTTGTTTGGCTCTGTTTGAGTGGATGCTCATGAGTAATTACTCCCTACTTGCAAATCTACCAAACCCTTTCCCGCCTCGAGTTGTTGATCAGTTACCGCTCGCCTTACCATATACAGGCCGTCCTGGTTAGCTCAGGTGGTAGGGCGACTGTCCTGGATAGGCTGTGGCCGCAGTTTCAACTACGAAGTTTCTGTGGAATCTTTCATTCACTTGGCTCCGTTTGAGTGGATGCTCATGAGCAATTACTCACTTCTGCCGAATCTACCAAAACCTTTCCCGCCTCGAGTTGTTGATCAGTTACCACTCGTAACGAGGCACACGTCGACATCGCACAACCGATGGTAAGCAAATGCGTGCGGTAGGTGTTGGAGGCAAGCTGCAAAATTAGCGCGCAGAAGTGGTGGGTTTCCGCGGTCACCTCTGTGCCACATAAATATAACATGCTTATGCTGGCAAAGCACTATTTTTCCCAGCAAATCGCACCTCCTGGTCGTCTTCCGTTTCCCAAGGGACAAGAAAGAGACAGCCACACATCACATACTGCAACACTTCACCTTTTGGCATTTTTGTCATCGATCTAAAGAGCCGAACACAGACTTCAACAAGTTGTCTCCGTCGATTTCTTACCAAGCGCTTCTTGCAAGTTCGCTCGGTAGTCGCGTAGCCTTCACTGCATTCTTTGAAATTTTTCTGCGCGCCAAGGCCAACCGCACAGTAGCTTGATTTCAGACACGGCATGGAATTGGCTGCTTTCGTGCAAAGCGGCTTGACATTTTACCGCCGTCAGCGCATCCCCGCGGCAGCAAAATTTACCCAGCAGCCAATTTATTAGCACAGCTTCGAACGCTTTTTCTTTTCCTTAATATTTTCCAGCTATAGAAACATTGTTTTGCAAAATTAAATATAAGTTTCTTTTATAGCTGCGTATTTCTTGTCTTTTTTAAAAAGTTTAGCTGACGGCCCCTCGTCCTGAAAAAAAATGCCTCGGGGAACCGTCTTTCTGCAATTGGATGATTACTCGTTGCGTCAAGCGGTGACGTCTTTTCGTTTCGTCATTTTGACATCACTATCAATAACGTTTAACAGAATTTGTGACAGTTACGTAATACGGCCCCCTGGTGGTCGAAATTATACCTGAACCCTCCACTACAGCACCTCTTTCTTCCGTTATTCTCTCACTCCCTCATTTAGCGCTTCCCTTACGGCGCGGTTCTATTGTCCGCCCATATGTGAGACAGATACTGCGCCATTTCATTTGCCCAAAAAACCAATTTTCAATTTACAACGCGACAGCGTTAAGGAACTTCGAGTGGTGTTCTCCCGGGAGTCGAGCGGGCGCGCTCCTCGGAAGCTTAAACGGAGGCTTGGGCTGCCCGACAGCGGTTGAAGCCCCTCATTTATAGGCGCAGTCAGCGTCTGTTCTTCGCGCCAAGGGAGGCGCGTACATACATGCAGCTGAAACTGCACGAACTCCTTCTCCTCCTCGCGCTGGGCGCGCGACACCATTGGTCGAGCGCGGAGACCACCTTCGAGAAGGTTCCTTCTCGCATGCGAAGACGTCGGCGCGAGAGCGAAGGGGAAAGGTTATCACTTTAGCGCGGCCAAGGTCACGCCCTCTTCGTCGACGATGAGTAGAATTTACTCAGACATTCTAGACAAAAATCGACGCCGGGCGCGGCCATGCCTCCCTCGGCGCCGCGACGGCGAGCTGAGTGGAAAAGGCAACAACACGCGCAAAGCTACGCACTCTCTGGGGGTCCTTCCCCGCGCGGGCGCGATTTCTTACGTGTTGCGCCTTTTCATTCCAATATGCGCCGAATTTTGTGACACCTGGACCAGATTTCGAGGTCGTCATCGTGTCGGGCACGCTCACTTATGGTTGCACGCTAAATAAGGTTGGACGCTCAGTTATGGTTGGTCCAAATCGTCTGAGGTCAAATTTTGGGGCTCGCCCGGGTCACATTTAGAGTCTGCCATCGTATCAAGCACATTGAAATTAGCCTGAATATAGATTTTGGCCAAAATCAATGACGGTCAAATTTCGAGGGTGGGATGGGCAACTTTTCGGAAACGACCCGGGTCTAATTAGGAGAAACCATCGCATTGGCCATATTTAAAATATGCTTGTCATATGACTTAAAGATGTTGCCAAGAGAGCAGAAAGTTGGGCTAGATGGTTGATGTTCATACCGAAGTGGGCGCGGAAAAGCAAGAACAATCGAGACAAGCGCTCGTCTTTGTCTCGCTTGTCCTCGTTTTTCCCGCGCCAACTTCTTGAGTCTCTTGCTATGACATCGCCAATTGCGAAGGTCACTTCAATGTCATATACGCACACCGGAGTGAAACTCAAGTTTTGCCTTGAATACATACTGCGGAGTATAGGCCACACGACCATCAGCAGCCCTGAACCTGTTTTACGCGCCTAAGACACTCCTTAATAATAATAACTGGTTTTTGGGGAAAGGAAATGGCGCAGTATCTCTCATATATCGTTGGACACGTCACGTTGGACTACTCGCCGTAAGAGAAGAGAGAAAGGAGGGAGTGAAAGAAGAAAGGATGATGTGCCGTAGTGGGGGGTTCCGTAATAATTTCGAACACCTGGGGATCTTTAACGTGCGCTGACATCGCACAGCACACCAGTAGGACACTCCCACACTTGTTAAAAACGTAGTTACATTTAGCTGGACACCTGTTCTATTTACATGTAGAGAGAGAGAGAAACGTTGGGCAAAAATTCATCCCATTACTCAACACAACATTGGCTATGTTCGAGCACATAGAGTAAATACACAACTGTAAAATACAAGCATTTGCTACAGACATGCTTGTACACAAAGATACATATCAGAGTAAAATGCATTAAAACAGACAGGAATGTCCGCACAACGATCCGGGATGGAATGTTACTAGCATGACGGATTTATCTCTTTCAGGCACTCATTGAGTTCTGCTATCGAGAAAAATCTGAAAATTTGCACGTGTATTAGCCTATACTGGTAAGATATTCTCAAAACTGTTTTTCTACCCTAATTCTCGAACGTTGGTATAAAGACGAATATAGCACGCCCCAGGAAACCACTCCTGTATTAATAAAAGAGTAGATTATCCCCTACACATATTCGATTTCGTTCATATTGGCCAAAATATTGTGACTGCAGTGCGCGCAGCGCTCTAATAGTAGCTTGCTATATTCGTATAAATATGTTTTGGTGCTGTACGCGTGGTATTTCGCTGTAAAAACTGTGGGTTGCGCAAAGTTATTCAACTGACTTCAAACATTTTCCACCGCATGTGAGATCGAATTGTTTTTTCTGCGATAATAGTGACGCAAAGCAACGAAGCACGCGACAGACGACTTTCACCGCACCTTCGGCATCTCCTTCGGACCCCGAGGCCACTGCCGCTGTTATTTCTTTTTTTTCCATGGGGTGCTGCTTTCGAATGTGGTCGTGGATGACCGCACGCACGTCCTCCAGCGCAAGGGGCAGATCACTGGCGGGTAGTCGATGTGCGGCGGTCGCGAGGTCGTCAGTTTCTTTGTTGCCGGCGATGTCGCAGTGACCGGGCACCCACTGTGCACACACGGCACATCCTCTCTGCGCAAGGCGCTCGATGCGCGAGCGAATGTCCCGCACTAGTGGGGCACCGTGGCCGGTGCATTGCAGGCGGCTGTGGGCGGCGCGGGAGTCGCACAGCAGAGCACTCCTTGGCGGCGGAGGGCAGCAGCAGGTCCAGCCCGAGCCAGATCCCCATCAACTCCGCCGTGGTGAAGGAGCACAGGAAGGTTGCGTGTTGCTCGCTGTGCAGCCGCCGGACGGGGATGGTAGCCGAAGCTGCAAGGAAGCAGCTGTCTCGGGCCACTGAGCCGTCGGTGTGCACGAGGAGATGGTCCTGGAGCTCCTCCTGTATGACGGCGCTGGCCAGCTGCTGCACACCACGGAGGGGAGTGCTCCACTTTCCCGAGATGCCGATGATCTCTCGCTGTACTTCCGAGGCCGCAGGCAAGGGCGCGCAGGAGAAGTAGGGGGTGGGCCTTGATTCAAATGCTCATACTCGAGCAGCCCCGCGCCCACAAACACTCCCATGCTCCTTTACTTTTTTCTTGCATAAAGTACCAACCAGCCTATAGGCGTCGGCCGTGCTAAGCGTGCTATAAATTTCTAAAGTGTCCGGTAAGGAGTTGACTGCGTGAAGTATTGAATCATCGCGCCGTTGGCTGATCCTGAAGCTGCTCGTAGCGTTATGCTAGGAATTTTGGCGGTGGAACTTAGTGCGTAGCAAAGTCTTGCGAGCGCTGGGATAGCCGACAGCTGGCGCCGTGGAAGTTATAACAGAAGAGGGGGTGGCTATTGCACTACTTTTAAAAATTTGGAATGTCGAGATAATTCCTAGGAAGCCTTAAAGAAGCTACAATATATGCTCCGCGACAAACGTCTAACTTGAGGTAGAAATCCTGAACTTCATGAAAACAGCCCAACAGCGAACAACTCGAGAAGTAGTTTTTATGCCCTTGAAGTGGCTGGTTAACTGCGCCCCGGATCAACACCCTCTAGGCTAGCCAAGGCCTCTCCATATCTTCATTTATTTTGTGGCTACGTCATCACACAAAGACTACGACGGACCAGCTCTCGGCGCTTACGAGGAGCGCCCGTCGTGCCCCCACTTTCTCCAACCGGTCTCCGTGATCTTGGTGCAACAACGCATGCGCGGAGCAGTACCAGCCGAAGTATCGAATATAAGAAAACATTGAGATACTTTTATTACAGCTTTGCTGCAAAAACAAAAATGATATTTTGTAAAAATTTCTTATTTTTGTTGAACCGCTTATTTTGGTAGGTAATATTGTTTTTTGTACGGGGTTTGGTTATAATTTTTCGTTTTCGTACAGGGTGCTCGACTGGAAAATGCCTTCGTACTGTGGTAAACCTCAGTGCTTCCTTCATTTCGTGAATGTAGTTGCACGCGTTCGCATTTCTGCGTTTTTTTGTTCGTGAAGCGTGTGTCACGAAACTCAGCGCTGTTTCAGAGTTAGAACCGGTGCGGTAACGACGTTGGTAACGACGAGGAAGTACGTCGGTGCCGGGAGGTGAGTGTCCCGTGTGCAGGCTCTGATAATGCCACGGCATTGCTGCGTACCGCGGTGCCGCGGGAACTATGATGGTTGTGAGCGCGTGCGAGTCTTCACCTTCCCTTCGGACCATGCAAGAAGAGCTCAATACATTAGATCTATCCACCGTGCGGACTTCACTCCAGGAAAGCGGTTGGTGGTAAGAAAACATTCCTTTAACTGTCGTTGTTACTCCTCCCTCAGTTGCATTGAAAACGATGCGGGCAGCATGTTGCGGGATAACTCCGTAGAGCTGCGTCTTTTGGACCGGGTAAACCTGTAAATTCGTAGCGAAATAGTATTGCTGGCATTCAGTTCATACGACATTTACAGAAATTTCTCTCGTACTGTCATGCACCTGTCTGACTTTTAAACTTCAGCTTCTAGAGCTTTTACTGTCTTTGTTTTTTGCTTATCCCAGGTCGGCGAGCGCCACTTTAATCCGTCCGACATGGTAAATAGATCAAGCTACACGTATGCAAAGATCGGAAAAGTAATATAAGTGGCGGTGAAGCTCGAACGGTTACGACCTGATGCTGTTCCAAGCATACTTCCAGACTGCCCGGCATATTCCTTAGGCCCTTAATGCAAGCACGTCTCGAGGGGCCCCAGATGAAAAGAGGATACGCCGAGAGGCAGCTGTGTTACAAGATGCCATGTACGTGTCTATTGAAGCACACCAGGCGGAAGAGGACAGAAACAAAATTGACAACTGTCAGACGCTGTTCAAAAGCATACCATGTATCAAGGTCTCCAAATTCTGGACGGTGATTTCTTAGCATTACTTTATACGCTTCCTCAATCTGACTGTCGATGGTGCGCCAGCAAGCAAAAAGTCAGTTAAAGTCACCGAGGACCTCTCTCTAAAGGTGTATTTTCATGATGTCTAGGTCCCCAAACTTGATAGCGTAGAGATCATTCTAGAAACTGTGAATGATATCCGATGGTTGACAGGTCTGTTGGATGCCGTTGAGAGCTCTGTTAAGGCTCCTGTCTTCCGCAAACTTGAAGACAAGACAGGTGGCATATTGAAGCTCGAGCTATCTCTTCTTGAGGATGCAACAAATCAAGAAATGCTAGACGAAGATCGGCAAGATGCTTTGGCATTTTTAAAGGAACAAGTCCTTCGCCTTTTAAGCAAGTCACCCCGCTACTCTTCAGAGCTGTTGATATTTTCCAGCCTTCTATTTACTATCTCTCCTGATACATATAGGTACTTGCGTAACTACGGAGATCTCACGTTGCCGCTCGAGTCCACGATCAGGCGTGTATGCTATGAATATATTATAAATCCAGCAGCTGAGCAGCAGGATGCTGCTTTCCTGATTTATGTGAAGTAGATCGCGAGTGCAATGAAGGATCATGAGAAGTCAGTGGTTCTCATGATGGATGAGATCCACCTACAGGCGTATTTTTACTATAAGGGTGGCACGATTGTCGGCGCTACCAGCAACACTTCAAATGCAGCAAAGACAGCTCATGTCTTTATGATTCAAATGCCTCCTGTCATCTCTAAAAGTGTTGTTCACATTTTGCCAGTTGAACAAATCAATGCTCAACAGCTGAACACAGCGCACCGCGGCATCATAAATGAGCTTGAAAAGGTGGAGCTTCGCATCATTGTAGTCATCACAGTTAACAACTCTATCAATGGCAAAAGAACGTCTCTCTTTGGTTTCTCATCAAAAGTCAGCAGCTCCTATACTCCCCCATCAGATCCCACTCGTCCTCTTTTTTCGTGATTGACCCTGTTCACTTGTTGAAATGTATTCTGAACAACTGGATCAGCCAAAGGAACCATGGAACATGCATGTTTTTTCCTTCACTTATGAATTTGAACTCCAACCTAAGGGGTAACTCTGCGTCCAGCCGGCCGGGAAGGCGAGCTTTTGTGCCAGCTGCACGCAGGCGTTATTCAAGTACGCAACACGTTTCCCCAACCTGTGGCCTGGAGTTGCAGCCACGGCAGGTCCTGACGAAATAGGCAACGGCAGGGCATGCTAGGAAATAGTTTATTATCCTGACACGAGGTAAAGCACAGAGCGGAAGAATGTTCTATCCGTAAAATAGATGTACAGCAGCTCATCAGGTCGTTGACGTCAACTGGCGTTGGTGTTCGGGGGCCGGTGGGCAGCGAAAGGTGTCCCTTGGGGCACTTAGGTCAGGTCCGGCAGCGAGAGTTCCTTCCCGCCGCACGTTCCCGCCTTTATCACCTCGGTCATTGCCTCGCTAGCAGCAATTGGTTGCTGTCAAGCTTAGGTATGCTACCCTCTCCGCAGAAGGCAGCGTGCTGCCGTGACGTCACGTCAGTGCTGGGGCGGAAATGAGCAGAGTCGCAGGGGTGCCTTCCCTCCACATTCTTGGTGTCCAGCGCGCCCGTGTATGTCACGGTCGCCGCTGGCGCGGGGAACGAGGAGGGGATACCAGTGTATCCCACATCCTCCCCTCCTTAAGAAGCCTCCCGAACACAGAATCAGGGGCAACTTTACTTGATCTTCTCCGCCATCTAGGGATCGAGGTTCGATATTCTTCGGCTTTCGCAGGTCCATCAGTTGACGGCCGCGCTACGCCCCCGCCGAACATCCGCTTCGCTCCATAGGCTTGGCATCCCGCACGATGACGCTCGGTATTTTGCTCCCCGTCTCGGTCTTCCGAGTGCGCGCTGCTGCGCCGTTCCGGTGAATTCGGTCGACCGCCTCCTTGGCACCGGCTGCGATGGCTTGAAGATCAGGTCCATCGCTGCGCTCTGAGGTACAGTGTCAGGTGGCTTCACGGGCCAGGGCTGCGGCGCTTTATGGTTGAGGCCGCGGTTGGGCTGCCCTGGCGTACCTGGTCAGCAGGAGAGGGCCCAGGTTTGCGGTGGTAATCGGGTCTCGGCAGGCGGTGGCGCACAGTCGGCGGGTGGGCAGCTCCGATGCGATGTGGCAGGTAGCCGGGGTGGCGAAGATGGCGACTGCAGGCCGCGGGCGGGGGGTAGCGTCGGGCCTTGGGCGCGGCATGTTGCCGAAGCTGGATGGTGGCTGGTAGTTGGTAGTGGAACAGTGTCGTTCTGATGTGCCCTGTTCTTTTCCATCTGCGCTTTAAAAAGGTTAACACAGATGCAGCCAACTCCCGCAGCGTGTGCTACGTGGCTGTTCGACCCTCACGCGAGTCATGAGAGTTAGCGCAAATCAGTCTTGCGTGACACTAATCGGCATGAGCGGCCCGTACGTTCATGCGTCTTACGGGACTGCCTGCCGTCTCGCGCCCTCGCTCTAGGCTCCGCAGGCAGATTCTGTTTAAGCCTAGGGCTCAAGTAATAGCGGGACGCGGGGTTCGCCGGCTGATCACACCGCTCGTTATCCGACTGCGGCGCTGGTCGGGCTGTGCCCTCTACCCACTCATCTCGCTGCACGTAATGTTTCAGGTCGCATACATGCACCGGTCCGCCTGTCGGTTTCGACCGCAAGTCTTCGAGCCTGTAATCGAGCGAGGAAAGTTTCTCTCATGGCGAATTTAAGAACGGAACACGTCGAACAACGAGCCCTCTACTCATCCTACCCGAAACCAAAGATTCTCCTCAGCTATGTCGACGACTGCTTCGCCATCATAAAAAAATTGAGACATAAAATTTCCTTCGTCATTAAAACTCCGTAGAACCTGACATTCAGTTCACGCTAGAGGTGGAACAAGAAAACTGCCTGCCCTTTTTGTACGTCCTCGTGACCCGAAGCGAAAATACCCTTCAATTCTCCGTATACCGCAAAACCAACCCACTCCGGCCGGTATCTCCACTTCTCTTCCAACCACGCGACAGTCCATAAAGCATCAGTGGTGAAGACGCTGTTCAGAAGAGTTGAGACACACTGCAGCACAGAACTTGACAGAAGAAATGAACAACGCACGATATTCAAAGAACTCGTCATGAACGGCTACCCAAAAGACTTTATTCAAAAAACCATATTCGACGTCAAAAAACACAACATTCCTCACGAAATCAACGCACACAGACCAAAGCCACCACCAAAATACGTCACTTTACCTTATGTCGGAGGTGTCAGCGAGGCCATCTCCCGAATCCTGAAAATATCGGGTCTCTAGGTTGCGCACAAGCCCACGAACACTGTTGCGCTTTGCCTACCTGTTCCCAAAGACCGGCCGCCGAGAGAAAGAGCCCAAGGCATTGTCTACAAAATTCCATGCGCTGACTGCTACGCAAGCTACACCGGCGAAACCAAAAATTTCAAAGAAAGAATTCGGCAACATGAGAACGACGTCCGCAAATTCGAAAGAGAGCGATATACAGTAGCCGAACATTCCGAGGACTCCAACCATAGATTCAACTTTGAAGAAACCCGCATCCTCGGAACCGAAACTAATTACCACAAGACGCTCCTTCTGGAATCCTGGCATATCCAAACCACCCCGAACAATATCAACCGCACAAAAAGAAACCTGCCCCCAGTATATGCCCAGGGACTTCGCTCTTCAACGCAACGAAAAAATGACGCCATACAGCACCTCCCTGCAGTGCGCCAGCGTGACTAACAGCCTAAACCCCTCTCCCACCCCCGCGCCTTTCGCAACAAAGCTGTCGTTATTTTCAACCCCCCTCCCTTCCATACTTAAAAGACGCCAACTACTACCCTCAGTCACCCCTGATGAAGGAGCCGAGTCGGCTTCGAAACGCTGGGTTAAAGTTAAAATTTTTGTTGGAGATGTGCAGTTTATTATAAGTCTTCAAACCCAACCAGACCCACAAATCTGTGAAAAGGTTTAGTTTTCAAAGTTTCTCTCGAAAGCGGAACGGCCCGATCCATTTCGGCGCCAACGAGGCCGCAAACAGTTTGCTAGTGTCGCTGAGAACGTGCTGGCATCGAAGCATCTGATCGCCCACTTCGTAGTGAACATCCCGGTGCGAGCGGTCGTACTGCGCTTTCTGCTGCGCCCTAGCAGTGCCCAGGTTGCCGCAATCTTAGCGCCCAGCTGCGTCGCGTATTCAGCTCGTGCTGACGAAGCGACTGGCGTCATCCTGCTGTCCAATAGAATCTGGCCCATCGGGTTTAGCAGCTCTCTACCCAGATTAAGAGAAGATGGCACATACCCATTCGAGCGGTTAACGGTCGAACGCAAAGCAAACGCTTTATCCGGCAGATAGGAGTCCCAATCTTTATGACGTTAAGCAAGTGCTTAACGCTGCGATTGACTCGTTCCGCGGGGCTCGACTGATCATGATAAGTGGTCGTTTTCTTGTGCTTCATGCCAAGTGCAGCGCACGAGTCAACGAACACCTTCGCAGTGAAGTAGGACGCGTTGTGCGTTATCAGCTGCTCTGGGAAACTGAACCTGGTGAATACGTTTATCAGCTTCTCCATGATCACTTGAGCCGTCAGCTTTCTAAGGGGGAAAATTTCAACCCACTTGCTGAAGTGATCCGTGACTACCAGCAAGAACTTCTTCCTACTCGGTGTCATAGGATAAGGTCCCTTGTTGTCACATACCGCGATCTGCCAGGCATTCTGGCTGTTAATCGGGTGCATGAGGCGGGGTGGCCGTCCGACTCGGGGCTTCACACTTTGGCACACATGGCACGAGCGGGCTTAGCGTATTACGTCCCTTTTGATGCCAAGCCAGGTAGCAATACGACACTACTTAGTGTAAGTCTTGGGGCCGCTTGCATGCCCAGCGATGCACGAGTCGTGAAAGTAGCGTAACAGTGCAGATCTCAATACTCGCGGTATCACCACCTTGTACGCCTCGTTTGTGCTGTTCTCGCAGGGGACATACCTCAGCAGGATGCCGTCGGAATCCAGCAAATACGAATCCATCGCGCCCACAGCACTGCCAACTGTTTCCGAGCGCTCAGCACCGACAGCAAAACCAGCTATCTCCGTGTGCGCGGCGGCCCTACCGCCCGGCTTCCGGATCCCGTCGAAGAACTTTCGAAAAAACGAATCCTTCTGCTGAGCCTCGAGCAGCTCCTTTATGCTGAACACGAACCCCACGGAACTCGCGTAGTCCACGTGGTTCACGCTCTGGCCCTGGGTCAACGGTTGGTCCGCGTTCCTTTCGTGGGCTACGGCTCGGGTCTGCCCCTCACTCTCTCCGGCTTTCGGGAGGTCGGTCGCGTGACCTTCATCGCACTGGATAGGCGCTCGCGAGAGTGCGTTAGCCCCAGCGTTGTTTTTCCCTTCGCGGTAGCGCACGGAGAAGTCATAACGCTGGAGCAACAGGGACCAACGCGCTAGGCGGCCGCTCGTATCGCTGAGTCGTCTCAGCCAGGTGAGCGCCATGTAATCCGTCTCGATCACAAAGGCCACCCCATCGTCGTAGTAGTCGAACTTACGCAGAGCAAAATCTATCGCGAGACATTCCTTCTCTGTCACCGAGTAGTTTCTGCCGGCGTCAACGAACGGCTGGCGAAAGCTACCGGACGGAGAACGTCTTCATGCTCCTGAAGCAACACTGCTCCTAAGCTCAGGTCGCTTGCGTCGGGTTGAATCACAAACTTCCTGTTTAGGTCAGGTAGCTGCAACTCAGCCGTGTCAGCAAGCGCTTTGGTGAGGTTGCGCAGTGCATCCTCTTGCTCGTGACCCCAACTCCAGCGCTCGCCTTTCTTCAAAAGCATTGTCAAAGGCGCCTGCAGCGCTGCACAATCTGGGATGATCTGGCGATAAAAGTTCGCCATTCCCAAGAAGCGCCTGACAGCGGCTATATCTGTGGGCGACGGAAACTTAAAGCCTCAAGGTTATCATCGCACGACAGAATGCGCGCTCTGTCGATCGTGAACCCCAACAGTGCTATTCGGGTCGCGGCGATCTGTGCCTCCTTCGGTTTCAGAGTGATTCCTGCGGACCTCTGCCTCTCCAGGACGTCCCGCAAGCGGCGCAGGTGTTCCTCGAACGTTTTCGACTACACCACGATGTCGTCTAGGTACGCGAGCGCATGTTGCCACTTCGCAACTCCCAGAACACGGTCCATTAGGCGCTGATAAGTAGCGGGTGCTCCTATCAATCCCAAAAGACATTCTTTTGAATTGGAAAAGGCCTCTGTGACAAGTGAATGCAGTTTCCTTCTTGTCACGCTCATTCATTTCCACCTGAAAGTATCCGCGGCTAGCATCGAGCGTTGTGATGTACTTCGCCACACCTAGGTTGGATACTAGGGAAGAAATGGTTAGTAGAGGGTACGCGTCTTTTCTGGTAACCTCATTCAGTTTGCGGTACTCGACGCAAAGTTGATATGTATCGTCTTTCCTTGGAACCAAGACTACCGGGAAACCCCATGGGCTGTAAGACCTCTCAACAACGCCAGTGTCGATAAGTTCGTCTAAGGCTCTGTCCAGTGCTTTTCTCTCAGCCAAGCTAATTGATCTAGGATTGCACTTCCAAGGCAGTGCGTACCCGTGTCTATTCGGTGCCTTACTAGGGTAGTGAGGCCCGGGCGGTCCGTGAATGTCGCGTTGTACTCGTAGAGGAGCGATGACTAACGTGCCTTCTCCCTTTCCGTCACGCTGTTTACCTCAGACAAGGGGTGCGCTGACCTTCCCTGCGCGGCAGAGCAGTTTTTTGCCGCGGCAACCTTCTCTCTGCCCTCTCTCTCAGCGGCGATGGTCCGCTCGCCTCCTGGTTCTCGGGCTGTCGGGTTGGATTTGTCACGAACTCCCCATGCTTGCGCCGCATTCGGAGTCTGAATTGTCTGCGACACCGCGCACAGTAAAGAATTTCTCACCCTTTAGGGTGTAAATCAGCTGTCCCCAGACGAACACTAAAAAGGGTGCAGAGATCAGCACCCTTAATGAACGGTGCACTTAATGATACTTTTCGAGGATGTAATGGTTGCACCCTCATTACAGGGTACTATTTTTTCTTAACACCTCTACGAATGCACGTTGGAATGGTTCTCCACATTGACTAACCCATAAAGCAAAAGCCTTGGATTGATGCGCACCATCGAAACTTTCATGCTTTGCACCGTTCCTGAAGGGTGCTGATCTTTGCACCCTTTTTAGCACCCAGACGGTTGTTCGTCTGGGGACAGCTGATTTGCATCGTTAAGGGTGAGAATTTGTTTAGTGTGCGGGCGCTTTCGCGAAAGGCTTCAAGGCGCCTGGCGTGCGCTCCCTGTAGCCTCCGCTGCTTTTGTCTATCACAATACCTGTCTTGGCTAGAAAGCCTCGTCCGAGAATTACAGGAACCGAGAAACAGGGAAGAAGAACGAGGCGTTGTCGCCGCACGCGTCTTTCCCGGCGAACCCCTATCCTAGCTGCACCGCTTGATTGCTCTGTGCCGCTCGCGAGGCGAAAATTGGAACCGCACTCTCTCAGCCGGATTTTGTTCTCACGGAGATGGTTTAACACCTCGTCACCGAACAAGGAAGCGCTTGCTCCTGTATCTAGTAACGCGGCGAGTTTCTTTCGAGCTATCGTTAGCTCAATGAACGGTGCTGACAGGTCAACAGAACTTCCTGCGCGACATGGCAAAGGCGTTAGCAAACCGGGGTTTTCTGTGTTCGCCGCGGGATCGAAGGTCGATCACCGGGGGCTTTGGCCATTTCCCGACCGTGTTTGGTCACAGGTGAGAGGGCGGCCACACACGCGGGCGAAGTGCCCCGTCTGGTCGCACCGGTAGCAACGATTGCCCGGGCCCCCACGGGCTAGGCGCTGGTCGGCACGTTCCGGTCGGTCATATCGAACTCGTGGCACAGACGGTGTTGGCCACTCGTGCGGCCGCGTGTCCGGCTCGCGATCTGGCCTGGGTTCGTTCCGCTCTGCGGCAGCGTGTGCTGTTCGCGACGCGTAGCTGAACGGGTCCAAAGCGCGGCCGGACAAGTACCAACCCCTTGGGACACGTTCGTCAGCAAACCGGGCTGACGCTTCCGCTCTGGATGGACTGCGCGCTGAGCTGCCATTCCACGCGCAGCGCGGCTCAAGTGACAGCGATGCGGGTGGGGGCGGCCGATACGCACGCACAGAGAGGATGTCTCCCTGAATGCGCTTCGCCTTAGTAGCCAGCTCACACAAATCTTGGAATCTGACTCCTCTCAGGAAGTGCGTGAAAGTCGGGTGCGCTTGTCTCGTGACACGCTCAACTTTCTCCGTGTTCGTGGAGCGAGGGTCAGCGAGGCGATAAAGTTCGTCCATTGCTCTGACGTACTCTAACAGAGACTCATCGGGGTGCTGGGTGCGGAGCTCCAGCTCTCTCCTGAAACGCCACTCATAGTTTGCGAGAAGGAATTCGTCGTGGATGCTTGCGCAAAACTACTCCATTGTCCTCGCTCGGTTGCCGGCTAGTCGGTATCAAGTGAGCCGCTTGCTCCGTCAAAGAAGCACGCACAACACGCGCGAGCATTTCGGCGTCTGCGATCCCTGTCACTTGCCTGATAAAGGAGCAGACGGTCGAGGTACTCATTTGCTCCCGTAGTGTCGTGGTACCCCATGTAGGTAGGCAAGTCTATCCTGACACGTGGTGACTGGGCCGGGGCTTGCAAATTGTTTTGCAAAATACCCGCTAGACTGCATAACCTGCATTGCGTTCTGCAAGAACACCTCGGATGATTGCGGACTAGCGCCCACGGATTTGGGCGCAACCGTTGATAGCGTCGAATGTTGAGGCCTAGGTGCCGCATTGTTCGCGCCGCGGAGCGGCGATAAGCCCGATGTGGAGCATCCCATGCCAGGCCTAAGTCCTGCCAACGCGTCAGGGGATGTCCCTCGGCTATTGCGCGTGGAACGCCCAAGATTCACAAATTCAAACCCTTCCAAAGGCGCATCAAGTAGGGAGCCCTGATTATGTGGTCTAGCTCTGACAGCGTGAACAAAGACTGAACGTCAGGTCTATCGGCTGTCATCCTTTGTTAGGGCGACTGCAGTCATTCGCTCGAACAAAGGTCTCTGCTCAATTGCCTAATTCGCCCTACGTTCGGGCGACAAGATAAGAGGTCACTCTGTGTCCAGAAGGCCGGGAAGGCGAGCTTCCGTGCCAGCTACACGCAGGCGTTATTATAATAATAATAATAGAGAGATTTATTATTTAGAGAGATTTATTATTTATTAGAGATAATAGAGAGATTTAGAGTACGCAACACGTTTCCGCAACCCGTGGCGCAGAGTCGCAGCCACGGCAGGTCCGGAAGAAATAGGAAACGGCAGGGCATGCTAAGAAATAGTTTATTATCCTAACGCGAGGTAAAGCACACTGCGGAAGAACGTTCTATCCGTAAAATAGATGTACAACAGCTCACCAGGTCATTGACGTCGTCTGGCGTTGGTTTTCGGGTGCCGGCGGGCAGCGAAAGGGGTCCCTTGGGGCACTTAGGTCAGGTCCGGCAGCGAGAGTCCCTTCCCGCCGCGCGTTCCCGCCTTTTATCTCCTCGGTAATTGACTCCCTAGCAGCAAAACGTTGCTGTCAAGCTTAGGAATGCTACCCTCTCCGCAGAAGGCAGCGCGCTGCCGTGACGCCACGTCAGTGCTGGCGCGGAAATGAGCGGAGTCGCAGGGGTGCCTTAATTCTCTCCACATTCCTGGTGGCCAGCGCGGCCGTGTAAGTCACGGTCGCCACTGGCGCGGGGGACAAGGAGGTAGATAACAGTGTAACCCACAAACCCAAAAAATAACTGCATCGTTAAGACCCTCCGTGATCTTCCCCTAAAAGAAGAAGACCACCTTTTCAAAGCTGCTCCAACACTGTCAGTAAAGGCATTCAATCCATCTAATATGGAAAGGCAAAATATGAAGCTTGCACTGAAAGTTTTCAACCTATCAACCACAGCTGTTCTAGAAACATGCGGTCAACTCGATGCACTGCAGCATTCAGCTGGAGCAGCGGTATTTTTGAAGGTTGTCGAAACTTGGTGGAGGATTGTTAATGTGAAGTCGCCCAGCAAAGGACGCCGGCTTCGTGCTGACCTGCAGACTTCCATTGCAGAAAAGCTGTGTCCACAAGTTGAATTCCTTCAAACCATCATGCAGTGGCTTCACCTCTGGGAGAGTTTGAAGTTTGACAATGGAATTCTCACTCGGTAGACCCACAGTGCCTTTCGTCTCACTACGGAAGCCTCTTTCATGATATGAAACTGTTACCTTGAAGACCATGGATTTCACTACGTACTTCTGGGGAAGTTCCAAACAGACTGCTTGCAGGAAATATTTGGCAAGTATAGGCAGCTTTCTGGGTAGCAGTGCCATGTTTCCATCAGACAAGTGTTCGAATCCGAACGCAAGCTTCCCCTACAAAGAGATCTGGCCTTTCCATTCATGAATTCAGGGGCACGTGCTGCTAGCATCGATGAGGCGATTCTACAGAGGTTCAACATTGAAGGAAATGACAAGGACTTCGACAGGAAGGCACAAAATCTTCCAGCTATAACGTACGTGACCGGAAACTGCGCGCATGAAGCACTTAAAAAATTTGCTTGCACTGCTTGCCGAGCAAATTTGGTAGAAGTAGAAGACATCATAATTGAGAATGCTGAATTGAGAAACATGAATCGCAGAGAGCTGAAGTTCCCCCATCCTCCAGTTGTTAATGCTGTAATGACTGCTGAAATCATCCTCGATGGGCTGCGAAGGGAAAAGTATGTATTGCTTTTCCATTCTCTAGCGAACCAAAGGCAAGCACTTTTCACACTGGCTACTAACCTGATAGAAGACGGTGACAGTTTCGACGAATATGAAAGCAGTCATAGTACTAACTTGGTTATGCATCACATTCTTAGCGCTGCAACAAAAATTCTGCTGAAATACCATTGTAAAAATATGAACGACAGTCTTGTGCAAGCTAAAGTTGCTTAAAAACGGATGCTTAACGCTTTGAAATCTTGTCTGTTCTGACTCCTTGTGTTGCACACCTCTCAAAAGTTTTCTGAATTCTAGTACTCTCTAATAAACATATCCGTGAAAGACAAGGGAGCGCAAAATCGCAACACGGACGCGTAAGGAAACATTACGAGCGCTGCACTTTCAACACGATTTATCCCTTATCCATGCTCTTAATCGCAGTTGACAATGTTTGTGAACTGCGATGAAGAGTATGCATAAGGGCGCTCAAGTCAATAAATTTCTTTAATTGTCTCCTTGTCCCGCGTTCGCATAGAATCAACACTCATTTATGTCACGCGCATTGCAAGGATTAAGCGATTTTGTGGAAAACGTGTAAAACGCTCAACTTATATCACCAGCGGTTCATTATGGTGACGTGGAGGATATGAAAAGGTTGATGCGTAGTTCGGGGTGGTGCATGATCAAGTGGAGTCACGCAATGTCTATAAAATCTCTGGAAAAGATATCCACGCCAAAATTACATTGCCTGGCTGAAAGCTATGGCTCCTAAAGCCAGCAATTCTACGAGCACTTCTGGCAGACTGTATGAGTCCGGCAGATCCTGTCGGGCATGAAATAAGGCGCTCTCTCCTACGGTAAAAATACTTCCAACAAGTTTGCCTCCAGGAAAAAGTAAAATGTCAAAGCTTTCAAGCTCAGATTAACTGCTTCTTACAGGGAAAATTTACCTCCAACTGCGAAATCCGGTTCCGAAAAGAAGCACCGCCGTATACATTGTCTCTTTTCTGGCTGGGGAAAAAAATGTGCCCTATGTTAAATGCCGCCCTCGTAGCAGGACATTTTCTCGTCTATGCACTAGCCTCCGGGACAGGCATGACACATGGAGGCCTGTAAAGAATTGTGACGCAATAACGGGTGAACTGTGTAGCCTAACACGATACTTGTTTTCAGTGCGAAAGCACGACTGAACATGGTCAAACATAAGCAACAATGTTGTGGCTTGCATCACCTTGAGGTCAACCTTGGCCAACCTGCAGAAATAGAATTAATATTGCCGCCACTGAGATTCGAAGCCAAGGCGGGGCGAACAAATCAACTTCACTGGCTATTGCGCGAGAGCACTGCGCTATCGCTGCAGCCGATCACGCCTCGTGTTAAACTGCAACTCAGTCTCGCGCTGTCCATAGCACGTCGTCTCCATGAACTTCCATTCGTGCGCAGAAGCTTTCACACGTGCTATTATATTTAACTACATTGAAACCTTGCCTTTGTTTTTCTTCGAATGCATAGCACGTCATGCAAGTCTTGAGTCCTTCGCAACCCACTGTTGTCCAAGCGGACAGTTAAGTTGGCGGACTGCATCTGCAATACTTCATTTCGTCCTGTCGAATATATCGATATTAAGACCGTTGCCTTAGCCACGTGCAGACCGCATGTCGTGCGGCATTTGTGACAAACCTTCTTTCAGAATTCTTACCGCATGTTTGCATTGTTTTTTTTACAGAACACGACAAAATCTGTTGAAAGGTTGAGTTTACGCCGATCAAATTGCGCTCGGTAGCAGAATTTAGCATACCTTTAGTTTCGACGTTGCAGTGTTATTGTTGGTCACAACTCACAATTAGGCGACAACAGGGGCCATTTGCTTTTCAAGAAAGAATGAATGCAATTCATAGGTTAATTTCGCATTCAAAAGCAACACATAGGAAAAACTCTTGGTACAGATCAATTCCTGCCGCTCACAGGGTTCTTTACATGCCCCAAATCTCAATCCACTAGCGACTTTGCATTTTCCCTCCGTCAGTATGGACGCAGATAACCACATTCAGCCTTTAGACATCTCAAATACAGCACTTGCTGGACATTCGTATGTCCAGTAGATATCTAGATTTATCCACATAACACTGAGGGGTTATATAGTTGATTATCAGAAATGCATTCGTACCTCTAAAATAGGATGTTGTACAGATGTCACGGCTGGACATTTGTACTTCTAGTAGATGTGCACACAGGGAAAGTTTGATGTCTAAAGTACATCATACGCATTGCTATGGATGTCTCTGCAAAGAACCTGATTAAAACTTTTCTGGAAACTGGTCTGCAATAATGAGAACAATGAGCCCAAATTACGTTACGTAATTGGGTCCGTGCATTCTGAGGACCTTCAGACGGGCGTTACGAGCGAACCGTTTGTAGCGGTGGTCCCGGATGGTGTCAAACGACTCGTCGTATTGTGATGCACACGTTTGTGAAATTTCTTACCTGATATAATGAGGAAATATACCGGATGTAGCGAAGGTGGCTGAAAGTCGCAAGACGAGTGCAAAATCCATGAGGTAGATGGCGCTGCTCGTGTTTTGAATGGCATTACACCAAAACAAGGGGTACAGGGTTAAATGGGTGGGCGTCTTTCGGGAGCACAGAAGCTAACAGTAAGATTGCATTTGAGGAGCGATTGAGAAAAATGGGGAAAAGCAGTGGGCTAGGAAAGTTTTCAGATACCTGTATATAAGGAATGTTGACACGAAATGGAGAAAGAGAACTAGAAAATTGAAAAGACAACATCTGGACAGCAGTAGGGGGGCAAATCAGCAAGTATCGGATAAGAACAAGGTTAAAGGAACAGATAGCTCTGTAGAAAACAGGGATGCTGACGAAATCAGCACTGGGAACATACAGGATATTTAAGCAGGAAATTGCAAAGAAAATATCTATGATAATTGCAGGGGAAGCTCTTTGTTGTTTGAGGCCAGGACGGGAGTTTTGTGGACTAAGACATATATAGTCAGATACCACGAGATAGACACGTTGTGCGTTGCTTGCGGAGAGGAGGAGGTAACGGCTGAACACTTGATACTTCTCTGTAAAGGGTTTTTTTCCTGCAGTGTAAAGCAGCGGGGCTGATTTATCCAAGGCATTCGGGTTTAACGACAGTGAAGGGAATGTAGATTTTAAGCGGGTAGAAGTAACCAAGCGAAGGTTTTCTGATTGATGGCAAAATCAAGACAAGAGTAAAATTTCATAAATCATGGCTGGGTGGCTTGATCCACCGCCCGATTTAAAGGGTTCAGTCATATCCATCCATCCATCCATCCATGCGTCCGTCCAACCTTCCGTCCGTCCCTCCGTCCGTCCATCTGTCCGTACGTCCATCCATCTATCCATCCATCCGTCCACACATCCAACCGTCCGTCTTCCGTCCGTCGGTCCGTCCGTCCGTCCGTCCGTCCGATCCATCCATCCATCCATCCATCCATCCATCCATCCATCCATCCATCCATCCATCCATCCATCCATCCATCCATCCATCCATTCCATCCATCCATCCATCCATCCATCCATCCATCCATGCATCCATCCATCCATCCATCCATCCATCCATCCGTTCATCCATTCATCCATTCCTCCATCCATTAATCCATCCATCCAAGTAGGGTACCTCGATGGGCGGGCATCCATGCAGCCTACTTAGAAGGTATGTTTCCGGAAAACAAACATCCACGGACGTTTCCATTTGGTCTTCTCCACGTTTGCCGAGCACGTCGATGTAAACAATTGAAGCTCCCGTATTTAACGCACTTAAGTCGAACACTGAGGCTGGGTTGGCGAAATGCAAAATTTTGGCTCACATATCTCGGTGGACACCTAGACCGAGCCTTAAGGGTAGGCATAAAGGAGGGAATGAATGAAGAAAGGAAGAAACAGCTGCTGTAGTGGATGTTATAGTAGTAAGTGGTTCTGATTAAAATAATAATAAAAATGAAGGAAAAGATTTTTGCTAGCCCCGGCATCTGCCATCGCAGAATGGAGAAATGAAAGAGGTGAGGTGACAGGAAGAGAGGATAGAGGGAGAGGTAATATAAACAAACTATTTACACAATAAGAAATGTGCCCAGGTTGGGCGCGTGATTAGTTCATGATGGAGCAATAAAAACATACGCGCACAGCACCATCTTGACTACCACTGGAGGTGGGCGTCCAGTTGTTAATCGTCCACGGTAGAACTCGCGGAGCGTTCGGATACTTCAAGTAACTACCTGGCGGAGCACACACGGGACGTCAAGCCCGTCTGTTCGAGGAACACACAGAGGCTCTCCAAGGTTCGCTCACGGGTGCGCGCACTACCCTGCGGCCACAATAGCGTCTTGATGGAGTCTGGTATTATGCCCAGCGTCCTATAGGCCGCAAGCATATCGCGACGAGCATCGGCGTACGCGGCACAGGGAAGGAGCAGGTGGTCTAGTGTTTCCACTGCACCGCATCCGTCACACGCATTAATCGTCGCGATTCCGTGACGCTCCCGTCGTTCCCCGGACCACACGCAGCCAATGCGCACGCGGTGGATCATTGCACATTGCGACCACGCAAGTGCGCGACAGCCGTTGATGCTTTCGATGCGCTCACCTCCTTCGATGCGTGGGTCGGGGTGCTGCTTACGGAGATGGTCGTGGATGACCACACGCACGTCCTCCAGCGCAAGGGGCAGATTGCTGGCAGGTAATTGACTTGCGGTGGTCGCGAGGTCGTCAGCTTCTTCGTTGCCGGCCATGCCGCAGTGACCGGACACCCACTTTGCACGCACGGCGCATCCTCTCTGCGCGAGGCGCTCGATGCGCGAGCGAATGTCCCGCACTCGTGGGGTACTGCGGCCGGTGGATTGCAGCCGGCTGAGGGCGGCAATAGCAGTTTTGAAGCGAAAAGCTTCACTACGCTAGTCAACACTGCGGTTCCCGCGAGCCGGCGTATGTCGGAGCAAGAGTGACGTCACGCACGGCGCA
This sequence comes from Amblyomma americanum, assembly GCA_030143305.2. Taxonomy (NCBI): domain Eukaryota; kingdom Metazoa; phylum Arthropoda; class Arachnida; order Ixodida; family Ixodidae; genus Amblyomma; species Amblyomma americanum. The sequence goes on along the minus strand of JARKHS020020636.1, from coordinate 203,464 downwards.
GGTGGCCGCCGCCGACTCCGTTGCCTGACTTTTCGCCGCTGCCCCGCTTCTCTCCCTCTCGCTCCCTAGTTACTATACTGCGCATGCGCCACCAGTAGCACCGAGCCACAGGTGTACCGCCGCTGCGCAGCGCAGCGCCTTTCCTGAAAATCCTACTTTCAATTATCAGTATTCTCTTCTTTCCCTAGCTCCCTTCATTATTCCTACCTTTACGGCGCGGTTCGGGTGTCCACCGAGATATGTGAGACGATACTGTGCCATTTCCTTTCCTCAAAAACCAAACAAGTGAGGCGACGACTTTCATAAAGTTCATTGGCGCTGACAACTTTGCAAAGGCCGTTCATTTTCACGAAAAGACAGGGGCACGATCAGCTCCGCGGCTAAGTGGATACCTCAATCTCGCGTTCATGCACGTATGATTCGTTTCCAACTGCAAAAGCCTGCTTTGGTTGCGTTCCGCACACTGGATAGGCAGCGCGCACTCCCTGCCACCCTGGGAGGTTGCATGCAGTTAGCGGTTGATCGGAAGATGGATCACCAAATGAACGCTGCGGCGTAGCTATTGCTGCAGTGCCGCATGTCAGCCACAACGTTGTCAGCGCTAATGCATTCAGGCCCCCTCTGTCTCACCACCGCCACATGTATCAAAGTACGAATGAGGCGTCTGCATATCCAGGGAGCCAGTTATTCCCCATTGCTTTGCTCAAAGCCATCGTCGTCTAGAACATTGTCAACGCCAACGCCAATGAACACAGTGAACGCCAAGGTCTTTCGCTTTGTATATCCTGCATTAGCTGAGCTAATCCACATAACATTTTTTTTCACAAATATTTGCTATTTTCCTGCTTCTGAGGCAAAACGCTAAGGCTCCCGTGTGTTGTACGATGTCAGTACAACGTTAAAGATCCCTAGGTGGTCGAAATTATTCCGGAGCCCTCCACTGCGGCACCTCTTTCTTCCTTTCTTCTTTCACTCCCTCCTTTATCCCATCACTTACGGCGCGGTTCAGGTGACCAACGAGACAGATACTGCGCATTTCCTTTCCCCCAAAAACCAACGATTATTATAATGCTGTAGTAGCCCGCGGCTGCTCTCTCAATTACGACGTAGGAATGGAATGCTATAAGCTCTCCTTAAAATGTTGGCTCTTTTCCGATAAAGGTAAATTATATGCAAATATTAATTTTGTAGGTAAAAGAAGCATGTGAGATACAGAGATATTTCTCGACACTTACGCTCAAGCGCTCACGAAGTGGCGCAAAAAGTGCTGCATTTCTTTAGAATATTAGTGCACCTATGAGCGTACTGTGTAGTAAAGAGAACCGCATAGTCGCCAAGAAAGTTTGGCTCCATTGGGCGGTATAAACTATCCGTCAAGCATGCGCCTGTTTTGTATCGAAACATTGTCTGCTTTTTAAACACTGCTCAACCTGGTTCGAAATCGACTCACGTGACCCACGGCTTGCTTGCTGCGAGCGAGAGATGGCGCTTACGAGCGTCGCTGCTTCCGTATTGTGGCTTCGGCGGCGGCGATGCGCTGGTGCGTGGGTGCGCGAGCGCAAAAAAAAAGCCACCATCCCTCCCCTCCTCCACCCACTTTTTATTATTTAATCCGTCGGGAGATGCACGCGTCTTGCGCCCCGAAAAGTGCCCGCTACCATGGAACTGAGAGCGGATGACGGTTTTATTTTATTTGGCTATATGTGAGGCGTTCGAGGTAAACGAGTCTCCGATGAGTTGTGTTTGCACTTTGCGCGGGATATACGATAAGTGAATACGCATGTGTTGCGCTCGAGTACCACCACTGTTGTGTATTTGGATTTCTCGCGGTAAAATTAAGAGCTTCATGAAAAATATTACATGGACGGTACCCTGCTGCGAACAAGAAGTTAATATTTAACAAAGCTAGCTAGTCGGTATAAACTAATTAATCGACTGTGCAGTGCGAAAAAGAAAGCCCGGCAGAGTTTAATCATGGTTATTCCAAAGGTCGAGCGAAAGCATTTTGGCAATGGCCCGGACCAGATATAGAGGTCGTCACTGTGTCGGGCACGCTCACATATGGTTTCACGCTTCATAACATTGGACGCTCAGTTATGGTTGGTCCAAGTCGGCCGAGGTCAAATTTAGGGGCTGGTCCGTGTCACATTTAGAGACTGCCAGCCTTTCGAGCACGTTTAAATTAGCCTTAAGATAGATTTTCGTCAAAATCAATGAAAGCCAAATTTTGGAAACGACCCGGGTCTAGTTTGGAGACACCATCGCATTGGCCATAGTCATCTGACTTCAAGGTGTTGCTATGATAGCAGAAAGTTGGGATAGTTTGTTAATGTTCATACTGAAGAAGTGGGCGCGGAAAAACAAGCACAAGCGAGACAAGCGCTCGTCATTGTTTGTCTCGCTTGTCCCCGATTTTCCCGCGCCAACTTATTCAGTCTGTTGCTATGAGATGACAAAGTGAGAAGGTCACTTCAAATCAAATCAAATCAAATTTATTTCTGCCTTGAAAAGGTGCAGACAGCGGAGGCGGAGAAAAAGCTGTAAGGTACCGCTTCACAAAGCCGCAGCCCCCTTTAGCTTGGCAGCGGCTTGTCAGCAAGGCTTATAAAACAAAGGCAGATGGTTAATGTATTAACAGGTATACAATAATGAAACTACAACATAAAGTGAAACAACATTATACAATATAGAATCAACATTCGCACTCGACAAACACACATCGACAGCAATGAAAAAGAATAAACATATTCTACATGTCAACGTACACAGCGCGTAAAGATTTTTTTGTCGAACTAAGGAGGTCAAAATATATGCATATGTATTTAACAGGGAGGAAAGAGTGAATTTCGGGCGTTCTCTACATGAATTTATTCGAGGAGTCGGCACCACCCAAGTCTCCGCATACCTTGTCGAGTAGCTGGCTTCTCGGGCATGTAATTCAGCATGGTTGCGTATGTAGTTTACATTCCTACGTGTTCCAAGTTTAAACCGGATACTTAGACGATATTTATACAAGTTTTGAATTTTTACCACACCACTTTCTAAAAAGAATTCTGCGCTTGGAGAGTCCCAGGGGACCTTGTGAATAAGACGAAGGAACTCTTTCTGCAGAATACAGATACGTTGAAGACAGATATCCGTGGTTGTACCCCACACTAAGTGGCAGCAGCTTAAATAGGAGTAGAAAAGGTAATTATAGAGGAGTAGCTTTATTTTTCTTGGAATAACATATCTCAGCCGACTTATGACCCCGGTTAGTTGAGCCAGCTTTGTTGCTATATGGTCCACATGGTGATCCCAAGTCATGTTGGAAGAAAAACTACTCTTAGACATTTAAATTGGTCAACCAATTCTATACACCGCGACCTTAGTTTAATCTCGATGGAGGAAGGAAGCACTTTATTTTTAGGACGAAAAATGACAGCTTGTGTTTCCTTATCATTTGTACGCATACATTTCGATTCACACCATTTTTGTAATTCAATCATGGTTTCATTGCATTCCTGAACAAGGAGATCAACATCATTTCCAGTAAAAAATATGCTTGTGTCTTCAGCGTAAATAATAAATTTCGCATTGGAGTTAATGGTAGAGATATCATTTAGATACATATTAATGAGGAATGGTCCCAATATACTGCTTTGTGGGACACCAGAAGTAACACGTTTTAGTTGAGATTTCAGATTGTCTATGATTACAGCTTGTTTTCTGTTGCGATAGATATGACTTCAGAAACATCTGAGTCTGTTCTCGAATACTATAACACTAAGTTTTTAAGAGTATACAGTGGTTCAATAGACCAAATGCCTTTGAAAATTCTACGAAGATACCAATAACGAAGCCTTCTTTTCAAGCTGTGTTAGTATATATTTCATTTGCTCGAGTAGCGCCAATTCAGTTGATTTATTTTATTTTTTTTATTTTTACTTCAATGTCATATACGCACAACGGACTGAAAATCAAGTTTTGCCTTGAATAGATACTGCAGAGTAGGTCACATGACCCTCAGCAGTACTGAACCCATTTTACTCTGGGGACACTCCTTAATTATAATAATTGTTTTGGGGGAAATGAGATGGCGTAATATCTGTCTCATATATCATTGGACACCGCGGCGTAAGGGAACTGATAAAGAAGAGAGTGAAAAAAGAAAGGAAGAAAGAGGTGCCGTATTGGAGGGCTCCGGAATAATTTCGAACATCTGGGGATCTTTAACGTGCACTGACATCGCACAGCACACATATAGGACACTCCTTCAATAGTTAAAAACTTGGTTACATTTAGCTGGACACCTATTCTTTTTACATGGCGACAGAGAGAGGAACGTTGGGAAAAAATTCATCCCATTACTCAACAAAACATTGGCTAAGTTCTAGCACATACAGTAAATACGCAACTGTAAAATACAAGTATTTGCAATATATATGGTTGTACAAATAGATGCATATGAAAATAAAATGCATTAAAACAGACAGGAATGTTAGAAAAACGATCCGGTATGGAATGTTATTAACATGACGGATTTATCTCTTTCAGACACTCACTGAATTCTGCTATCGAGAAAAATCTGAAAACTTGCATGTGAATTAACCGATACTGGTAACATATTCTACAAACTGTTTTGCTAGCCCAATTTTCGAATGTTGGTATAAAGACCAATCTAGCAAGTCGTGGAAAACCATTCCTGTATTGATAACAGAGTTCATTACCCTATACACATCTTCGATTTCGTTCATATTGAACACGAGTTCATTACCCCTAAACATCTTCGATTTCGTTCATATTGGCCACAATAATGTTACTGCCGTACGCGCAGCGCTTTAATAGTAGCTTGCTATACTCGTATAAATTTTTTTTGGGGGGGGCTGTACGCGTGGTGTTCCGCTGTAAGAACAGTGGAGTTGCGCACAATATTAAACTAACTTCAAACTTTTTCCACCGCTTGCGAGATCGGAATCTTTTTTTCTTCAATAATAGTCAAGCAAAACAGCGCAAGCACACGACAGACGACTTTCACCGCACAATCGGCATCTCCTTCGGACCCCGCCGCCGCTGCCGCTGTTATTTTTTTCTACGCTGTAGAAAAAAAACCATTGGAGTAGATTCACTTGGAGAAGCGAGCGCCTGCTACAACTGGTTTGCCGGTATCCGGCGCCTCTTTCGATTAGAACACCGCGCCGGTCCGTTGCTGCCGCGGTTTACGGCTCCGTCGCCGCCGCGCCATAGAGGAAACCTGCTGTGAGAATGTGGTGCGATTCCTTGACGCTCTCGTTGTTTCCCGGGCTGCACGCAGCTAATGCGCGCTCGGAGGATCATTGCACGTTGCGATCGCATAAGTGCGCGACAGCCGTTGATGCTCTCGATGCGCTCACCTCCTGCGATGCGTGGGTCAGGGTGCTGCTTTCGGACATGGTCGTGGATGACCGCACGCAAGTCCTCCAGCGCAAGGGGCAGATCACTGGCGGCTAGTTGATGTGCGGAGGTCGCGACGTCGTCAGCGTCTTCGTTGCCGGCGATGCCGCAGTGACCGGGCACCCACTGTGCACGCACGGCGCATCCTCTCTGCGGAAGGCGCTCGATGGGCGAGCGAATGTCCTGCACTGGTGGGGTACCGCGGCCGGTGGATTGCAGCCGCCTGAGGGAGGCGCTGGAGTCGCACAGCAGAGCACTCCTTGGCGGCGGAAGGCAGCAGCAGGTCCAGCCCGAGCCAGATCATCATCAAATCTGGAGAAGCACAGGAAGGTTGCGTGTTGCTGGCTATGCAGCCGCCGGACGGGGATGGTAGCCGCCGCTGCAAGGGAGCAGCTGTTGCGGGCCACTGAGCCGTCGGTGTGCACGAGGAGATGGTCCTGGAGCTCCTCCTGTATGACGGCTCTGGCAAGCTGCTCCGCAGCACACAGGGGTGCGCTCCGCTTTCCCGAGATGCCGATGATCTCTCGCTGTACCTCCGAGGCAGCAGGCCAGGGCGCGCAGGAGCCGTAGGGGGTGGGCCTTGACTCAAATGCTCATACTCGAGCAGCGCCGCGCCCACACACACTTCCATGCTCCTTTACTTTGTTCTTGCATTAAGTACCAACCAGCCTATAGGCGTTGGCCGTGCTAAGCGTGTTATGCATTTCTAAAGTGCCCGGAAAGGAGTTGACTGCGTGAAGTATTGAATTATCACACCGTTGGCTGATCCTGATGCTGCTCGTAGCGTTAAGCTAGGAATTTTGGCGGTGGAACTTAGTGCGTAGCAAAGTCTTGCGAGCGCTGGGATAGCCGACAGCTGGCGCCGTGGAAGTTATAACAGAAGAGGGGGCGATTATTGCACTAATTTTAAAAATTTGGAATGTCGAGGGAATTTCTACGAAGCCTAAAGAAGGTATACCTGCAGATAATAAATAGGGACGATGATGTTGATGTTCCTGTGAGGGCAAGACCCACCCCTGTTTCCGCCACTTCCCTCCAGGTGTCGATGGCAATGGTTTCGAAATCCTGGGAATTCTTTGATGACTCGGTGATCCCGCGGCACTTTGAAAGAAAGGGGTAGATTGCGACTTCGAATACTGTGCCAACTATTAAAATCACACGGGTCAAAACAACTGGCCTAGAGTGGGTGACGTGAACCGCTCTATATGTCAAGAGCACTATGGCTCTCGGCTCAAATTTCCCCGAATCTAAATGTGTTTTCGAGCCGCCCCCCCCCCCTCTGGAAAAAAAAACCGCCTAAATACTCATACGCCTCAACAGAATTCTGAGACAAGCTGCTTTAAGTCAATCACTTGTTTTCCTTCAAAACTGTTCTAATTAATGGTACGCCAGCATCCTCGACGTTTTTTACCCGCAAGCACCGCGTGAGCATTCTGCAAAGCCTTTTTAAGTGAACGATGGGTTTCTGCAAAATAGTTGAAGGAAAGAAAAGTATAGTGCCTGGCCGTCTGCAATGCAGGCTGCCATCCTAACCGACCCCACACGAGAGAGGAAAAAAAGATAATGATTAGAAATATACAAACAAGAATCGCACACTAAAACAAAAGCGAACAAAAATGTGCAGCCCCGCCGCGGTGGCTCAGTGGTTAGGGCGCTCGACTACTGATCCGGAGTTCCCGGGTTCGAACCCGATCACGGCGGCTGCGTTTTCATGGACGAAAAACGCTAAGGCGCCCGTGTGCTGTGCTATGTCAGTGCACGTTAAAGGTCCCCAGGTGGTCGGAATTATTCCGGAGCCCTCCACTACGGCACCTCTTCTTCCTTTCTTCCTTCACTCCCTCCTTTATTCCTTCCCTTACGGCGCGGTTCAGGTGTCCAACGATATATGAGACAGATACTGCGCCATTTCCTTTCCCCAAAAAACCAATTATAAAAGTGCATATTTCAGGGCACATTAAAGATCCCTATTTGGTCGAAATTATTCCGGAGCCCTCCACTACGGCACCTATCTCTTCCTTCTCCCTCCTTTATCCCTTCCCTTACTGCGCGGTTCAGGTGTCCAACGATATATGGGCCAGATACTGCACTATTTTCCTTTCCCCAAAAACCAATTATTATTACTAACAAAACTGTGCCCCGTTAAACGTCATATTAGAAGGTTTGAAAGAGCGACTCAGCAGCACAGCGCGAGCATGTAATCAGTTCTATTCACACGTCTTCATTAAAAAACGAAAGGGAATGAGCTACCACATAACGATATATTCATAATAGTTTTGCACTTTAGCGGCGCTGTAACACCGCTATGCTGGCGTTTTCGTCTCGTGTTGCGGTGTTTCGGCATAACAAGCGAATTTACAAGAAGGAACAAGGAACCGGAGACGAAAAGAGGTTATTCGGAAGGATGAAAAGTGAAATTGTGTTTGCATATGCTTCCATCACGGAAGGGGAATATACAGAATTAGTGTGAGATTTGAAGGGGAAGTCACCGATCAAAAGCTTCCACAGTGTGATACAGGTGTTTCTGGCCTCGCGCTTTTTTTAATCAAATCAGCAGATGTCGTCGTTAGGAACCACATGAATCACATTCTCTGGCCTGTGCTTTCTACTCCAGTTTTTGTTAAGTCAGCTTGTGGTAATAAATATAATAATAATAAAATTATAGTTTATTTCCAGGCAATTGTACATGATAGTAACCATCCCGCTCAAGCATTGATGCTTGTGTGCGTGGCTGGGCAGCACAACATGACTGCATCAGGAAAAAGCCTTGCACAAAAACAAAAAAGAAAATACATTATTGAAAACACCTAAATGTTCAAAACAAACAAACACATGTATGTCTCAAAGTAGCGAGGCTGAAAACAAGGTTTTAGTACTGGATTAGTACATTGCCGCGAATATTTGCAATTTTTGTTCGTTTTTCAAACCTGCCTCCGCACCACCTTATCGCTTTCTTTGCGACGCAAGACGGGACTAGATTTTTCTCGATTTATCGCAGCCAGTCAGAGCTGATTCTACGTTGCTCCGGAATGTTCTAGTAACATTGCACGCTTTATCTCGAAAGTTCCGTATCAGCTTTAAATTGAGCACGGCCGACAGGGGCGGGCATTCTGTTCAACGACCGCCGAGCGCGCTTGTCGCTTCGCCGCCGCCGAGTGATTCAGCCCATTTTGGGTGCAGGTCAGCCCAATAAACAGTTTTCTTTTTAGAAGACCCTTTCGTCCGCCTTCATCGCTGCTCCGACTGCCGTCACCACTACGTGACATCTGGTGGAGCTGCTGGGTAGCCTTCCACGTTCCGGACGCCCCCTTCAAGTCGTGAAGCCAGCCCTCAGCGCTTCGCGCCCGAGGACGAGTCAGCAGCTAAGCGAGCCAGCCGACATCTCCAGGGAGAAGAGCCTGAGTTTGGGAAACTGCCGGACCGCACCAGTCAGCGAAAAGACACTGCTACGAGCAGCGCAATCTCGCCGAAGACGTCGACACCGATCATACTACAGCATCCGCGGGTGCCGCCAACTTTCAATGGATCCCTAGGCAAAGACCCTGAAGAATGGTTGGATCAATTTGAGCGCGCGACGTCATTCAACAAGTGGGATGGTGCGTCGAAAATTGGACACGTGTTCTTCGCATTGGATGGCTCCGCACGCACGTGGTACGAAAACTACGAGTCGTGCCTTACGACATGGGAGCTATTCAAGAGAGAACTATTGAAGGTATTCACCAGTGTCGTGAGATAAGAAAGAGCCGAACGACTCCACGATTCCAGGAGCAAGCTTCCGAATGAGCCCGACCGCGGTTACGTCGAGGAGATGAAGCGCCTATTTCACCGCGCCGACCCCGGGATGAGCGAGGAAAAGAAAGTTCTGTTTTTAATGCGCGGCGTAAAAGAACAACTCTTTGGCAGCCTCGTCCGCCAGCCGCCAAAAAACTGTCGAGGAATTCATGCAACAAGCCTTGCGATTGAGAAGACCCTCGAAGTCCGAGCTCGGCAGTACAACCGCCCTTCCTCTGTCGGTGCAATCCGTTCGGACACGCCGGCAACCACCAGCGACAGCTTGCGGGAAGTTATCCTCGAATTGCCCGAGAGGAGCTACGCCGATTACTCCACACAGCCACAAGCAGCGACTCTGATGGACGTGGTACGGGAAGAAGTGCAACAGGCACTTGGCACCCCGACGGCCCAGAACCCCAGGCCATGACCTACGCCGCTGCAGTAAGGACTGCTCAGCCCCAACGACAACCCCCACGTCCTCCCCGAGATGAGCCACTTTTTCCACATCGCCGCCTCCCAGCCCCCGCCCGCCCAGCCTATGACCGACGCTCAAGCCCCAGGAAATGCGACGCCTGGAGGACTTCCGACATCCGGCCGTTGTGCTTCCATTACGGTGTGGCCGGCCATATTCTTCGTCACTGCCCGTACCAACGTATCGGTCTTCGAGGATTTGCCGTTAACGCCCCACGACCACGCTTCGGACAACTTTCGCAGGAAATCGACGAGTACCTGCGTCGAGAAGAGCACACGCCGAACCGCTTTTCGCGCTCATCATCGCCGTCAACCTCGCGCTTTGCGTCGCCACGCCGCAGCTACGCAGCCGCAGTACGAGGAAGGTCTCCCAGCCCCCTTAGGTGAAACTAAAGGCAGCAACCTCTGGAGGTGAGGTTGCTCAAGAGCGAAACGCCGAAGATCCTCCACCGACCACGCCCCATGAAGACGTTGCACCCACGACGCCGCATGAAGAACCGACACTCGCTGCACCAACGCCGCACACAATGAGAACCTCGACCACGACGCATGCTGCATTGAAAACGACGCCGCCACCCAGAAGAGCTTCGACCACATGCCCCTCCCGCGACTCACATACGCGACGATGCCGTGATCCGACGCCGAGAGCGACATGCAATGGAAGAGCCAGGACCTCCGGCTTAGAAGTGACTATCGACGGTCGGGAAGTTGCCGCTCTAGTGGACACAGGAGCCGATTACTCGGTGATGAATGGAACATTCGCTGCGCAGCTGAGAAAAGTCACAACAGCTTGGGACGGCCCACAAATTCGCACCGCAGGGGGCCACCTCATTACGCCATCAGGACGCTGCACAGCGCGAGTGACTGTCAAAGGACATACCTATACTGCCACCTTTGTTGTGCTACCGCATCGCTCCCGCGAAATGATCTTGGGTATGGATTTCGTTAATGAGCGTCAGGCGATCATGGACCTCGAGCCGATCCAAGCAGATCACCCCAGGTAGCACAACAGCACTTGTCGAACGTTGGGATATCATTGGCAAAAATTGGCATGAACATCGGTCCTACATTGGCATTTACGCTGAGCGCTACCATTTTGACACATTGGCCCTACTTTCATGCCAATTTGGGGTCAACGTACGGTCGAACAAGGGGCCAACGTAGGCCTAGCGTTCGTTCTGCAGCATGGGCCAGTAAAGGTCTCAGATTGGCATCCAGCTTTCGAACATCGGCATCCAGGTTTCGAACTTTTGCATCCAACCTTCTAACATTGGTATCCAGCCGTCGAACATTGGTATCCTGCTTTCGAACAATGACATTCATATTTCTGCAACCTGGGCCAGTAAAGGTCTCGGACTGGCATCCAACTTTCAAACATTGGTACCCAGCTTTTGTATAAAGGTATCCAGCTTTCGAACCATGGCATCCAGTTTTTGGGCAATGGCATCCAGCTTTCGAACACCGGAACATGCAAAACCGGCACTTGGTTACTGACCAGAATTTTCGATTTAGTCTTCGAGATTAACCAGGCTGCATGGCTGGCATCTTGCTTGGAGTGACAAATATGTGTAGGATAAAAACCCTAGGATGTCCTCACAATCCAACCCTCGTCTCTAGGGAAGGGCTGCCCTATACAACGGAGATGCAAACCTTGCACCCTGGTTACTTTTCGCAAGCATGGTACTATTCCACCTACCAGCCCGTAGGAAGGTAAGCAAGAAAAGAGCCAACCAAAAGTGTGAAAAAAAAAGAAATTTATTCAAAGCAGCTGTGAGGCGCTTGAGGTGGTGTGCCTATAGGCAGGGCTCGGGCAGGGGTCATGACCTGGAGTGGGGTGCCGGTCTTGTGGTGGGGCCCTGGGCAGAACTTGTGGTGGGGTGCTGGGCAGAACCTGGGGTGGGGTACATTTATTTTCATGTTTGCGGCGTGCCGATAATTCAGGTTAGACAACACAGCTCGGCAATCTGCTGTAGCACGGCTAAGAGATCCATAAAGTGCTTAACGAAGCTGTCCTGTTGTGAACTGCTCAGTCATATCTGAAGTAATCGTTGCACTCCTCTTGCAAAAGGACTTTTTCACTGCACTCAAATTCCTTGTCCAGGTCTTGCACGATGATCTGAGAATGCGACGAGCGTGCAAAGAGAGGCATGATGTCATGACGAACCAAAATATGGCCGTCACAGGACAAAAACAGAAATGAATAAATAACACTGAATTTTGTGAGGCACAGTCGGCGTGAAAACACTCGACACACATTTCACATGATAATTTGTAACAACTAGCACCGCATTTTTCGCACAAAGTGAAATTTAATTTGCCTTGTCCCAAATTGGTGATTTTTAGTTAATTGCGCCGTTTCGCACATTCAGTAAGATATTGAATGTGAAAAAAAACAAAGTAATGTAATATTGAAAGGAAGTAAATGTTTTTATTTCTTTTATTTTCATAACTACGTATCTCTAAATGGAGAGCGCATTTTTTATTCAGGTAAAGATGCACAGGTTGTAGCATCTCCTCCATATGGACGTCAAAAGAGCAGTTTTGAACAAAGCTGGTTTGTTTGGATGGGGTTAAAAATAAATACGCTGGACGAAAAAAAAAACTCAGGCAACCTTTGCTTTTTAAATCCAACAGTTTATCTTAGTCGCTTCCAATGCATGTAATACAGATTCGAAATTGACTTGAGAACCACACAATACACCCGTCTGACCGTCCGGAGTAGTGTATTTTTTTTCATTGAGAGTTAACTTGGCAAAAACTTTTGCCATAAATTTTGGATTTTTCATTGCACCTGCAAATGCGTTAACCACAAAGAAAGAGCGCAGAAGTACACATATCCTTACCGACTGGTCTCTAGTGGAACACTAAACAGTTCCGATTCCTATCCTGCATAAGCTGTACATGACAAGAGTATTCCTGAATGTATTGGATGAAAGGTAAGAAGAATTCAAACCCGCTGTTCGACAATGTAGTGAATGTTTGTTGAATTCATTGCACCAGAGACGAAAAATAAAATTCTTACCATTCGGGCAGATCTGCCCTGCGCACGACAAGCCAGACATTCGGCAATGAGAGTAGATACATAGAAGTCGTCCTCGTGCTTTGTCTCGTTCTCTTTTCCTGCCACAAAAAATAAAGCCGCATGTAGTCAGAGCAACACTTACTGCCAAAATCACATTGATTGCCGAACGTAGTATCTCAAGATGAAATATTTGTAGCACTTACAAGCAAGGTACTGCAGGCCAGGTTAGTGAACTGTGTCGGAGCTCTAATATATTATCGGATGTGGGTTTTCGCTTGTGCAGACTACAAACGGAGCCAGCTCGAGTGCGCATGCTCTTTCGTCGCGTTGGTTGCGCGCCGCCGTGCCAGACAAGGCAAGACTCGTCAGGTCAAGAATGTGTCGTGGGGATGCATCGCGCTGTGACGAATGGCGGGGTAGACGACGTTGATGGGAGGGAGGGGAAGCAAGGAGGGGAGACATTTTCTTTTACACAGCTTTTGTGGTCCCAAAAAAACGTTTCGAGCTGAAAGGTAGAGAAAAGAAAATCTTGGGTGGGGAGAGGGGGGGGGGTGGTTAGCGCGCTGCCTTGAAAAGGGCACGTCCGGGAGATGAGTTGGGGTGGGGAGATAGGAGACTTCAAAAGAGAGAGGGGAGGGGGCCGAAACATGTGAAAGATGTTTGGAATTCTCCGAGAATGAGTCATAAGCAGTTTTTAGGGTAAGGCTGTGGAAAACGTGGAAGCGTCAAAGTATTCTTGCAAAGCCGCTGGAGACGAAAAATGTGGAGCTCGAGATGGACTTCGCCGAAACGACTTCAGACACTCGCGCGTTCTGTGGGGCCGTGTTTTAGTTCAGGATGGCCTAAATGATATCATGAAATAACAAAAACATAAAACAATAAATTAAATATTATGCAAGCCAATTCGCACTCTTTCATAGTATTACATACGGGACATGTGGCAAACAAGCTAGGTTAACATGCGTCTAACACCATTTGTCAGTAGATTTATTCGCTGGTCGTCGATAAATCCTCCAACGTTTTGTTGGCGTGGAAATTTCACACAAAAAGCTAAAAGAAAGAAAATTTTGTTGAACTGTGGCTCGCAACTATTTTCTATACTTTTCATCAATAAAGGTAATATTCGAAAAAAAATTAACTTGCGAGCAAATAAGTAAAGACGTCTGCAACAGCTATAGCCATCAATGCAAATTACGCAACAAAGCAATAAATTGCACAAAAAACGCCATTTTGAAACAGTACGATCTGCAGAAAAGGAAGAAAAAGCAAATCGGAAAACACAGGGGAAGGCGCGATCACAGGGAACGACGTACGGAAGCGTACGTAGGAATCGCTTACCGCGTGTTGAAGCGGCGGCCTAATGTTTGGCGCATGCGCAACTTATAATTGTAAATTACGAGGCCACTGCTTCGTTTCTGGACGTTGCTAAAATTGCGCACAGAGTCGGCTTAGGGAATGCACTTGCACTGAGTTATTACGTTTGATTTAGTATCTCTATTAAGCAGACACCCAATGCGCAGTGTGGCAGTGAATTCTCTAGAGGGAAGTAAAAAAGAGCTTTTTCATTTAAAAAATCATGAAATGAAAGTCATTTGATTGTTTTTTTAGAAGGAAGCCCTCTTGGGCTGGTTTTCAGATACTCGCGCAAGCAGAGCGTGCAAAAACGCTTTAAAATACATAAAGTTCATACATATAGGCGGGTTATTGTGCCCAGACATCAGACAAAGGCATCAGCGTGAGCTCTGTCTCTGCACTTCTCAAAATACTATTTTTTTTATTAGCGGCGTGGCTAAGCAATATATAGTTACACGAATCATTACAACTGGGTCATGCCAGCGCATATTCGTTAATTACTAAATTTACCAGACCTTTTCAAAGGAACTTTAGTGGTTAGTGGCAGCCAGTTCTAGTTCCCAGTATTAACGATAGAATTCTATAGATCCGTATTTGTCTGTCTGGGTGGTGTCGTCGTCAGCCTTCAGCCCGTTTCACATGCATGCGAATTTCGCCTGCGACATTGCGAACTCCGTCGGTCTGCGACTGGGGAGGGCCGTCGGTCTAGTCGCAGACGGCTTGCGATCGAGTTCCGTCCGGTTGGTATTCAGTCGCAGCATCGGAGTGTTCGTTCAACGACTGAACAATGGGGAGCGCCGAGACAGCGTGCGACGTGCGCTCACGTGGGAGCTGTTGCCGCGGTGGAAGCAAAACTGTTTATTCTAATCAAATCATTGAAATAATGACCCACATCTAAAAATACACTCCTCATAACATCATCAACACATTTCGTGTAGCGTTTCGGTCGCGTTCAATTATGGATTGGCTTTGCAAACATCAAGAAGCCTTGACTGTCCCTTTGACCGAATTCGCTGCGGAGTTGCATGTGAAAGCACCGGCCGAAAATTGCACTGCAGCGTCACCGGTTAGGCCGACTGTTTCGTGAAACGGGCCTTATGCGACAGAGCGGTTCCTCTGTTGCGGAATATACACACTCAACTGACCACCACCGAAGTCTCCGTCACGTCGCTGCACAACTCAAAATCAGCGAACGCACCAAACAAAAGTCGATGGCAACAGCACACAGCAAGCGAATGCGTTTGGAATCCCTCAGAATGCGTTTGGAAATTGTTCCGAAGCACCTTAGAAAACAAACCATCAGCGGCGGAGCCCGCGGCAGACGTCGCCGCGCCGCTCCTCGACGTCGTCGACACGCTCCTCGATTCTTTAGTTTCTCCTGTGCGAGAGCTCCCTCTGGCAGGCGCAATCTGCTGACAGCTTAATTCGGTTCCTTTTAGTTTTTCGTCGTAACTATGCCTCTATCTCTTACTGCGCAGTCAGAAAATATTCGTTGTTTATCCAGCTCCACACATATACCGCATACCGCAAAGGTGTTCGGTAAGACAAAGATTAATAAAACTTCAAATTCTTGAACTCGCCCAAGCGCACCCCAGGAGCTCAAACGAGTTTTAGCGCGTTCGAAAATTATAAACAATTATAAATAATACATTTTACACTCAATCTTATGCCCAGTATAATGGATGGTGCAATGTTCATCACCACCTGGATAACGGGTGGCAAGCCAAGGCCAATATAGCCAGGTTTCGAAAATGGCTTAGCGAATTCTGGCAGATAGTGAGATAACTCAAGCTAACATGGCCCCGGCCCATGATAGCCAGGTTTCGAAAATGGCTTAGCCAATTCTAGAAAAGAGTGGTATAACTCTGGCTAACATGGCCCATGATAGCCAGGCTTTGAAAATGGCTTAGCCAATTCTGGCAAAGAATGGGAGAACTCTGGCTAACATGGCCCATCATAGCCATAATTGTTTGATGGTACCGCCAATATCAAATCCTCATTGACTACTCTGGGCCTATTTAGGGCCCCGCTTTGCCAATTGCTTTAAATATGGGCCCCCTGTCATGTGCTACCTAGGACGCTTTCGACGGACAACGCCATCGCTTTGATGAAAACTGGGGAAAATCACGTTGCTTTGAGTGTCCTGGAGGAAGAAGTGAGCGTCCCACCTTGATCAAGCGTTATCGTGACCGTAGGCGCCCCGAAAGCCATTAACGCTGAAACCATCATCGAGGGGAACATGCAGTTGCTTCTAGACCGAGGAATCAGCATCGCAAGGGGCATCGCACATTTCCGCAATGGCCAGGCCGAAGTACTGCTGACTAACTTTAGCGACTAACTGCTGACTGACTTTAGAGGAACGATGATTGCTTTCTTCGACGAAATATCTGACGTACGAGACTCCTTCGCCCTCTACAACCCCTCCGCAGAAGATTCGCCTGACCAAGAGAACTCGCCCACTTTCGAAATCAACCCAGCCCTGCACTCGAACAGACAAGACCAGATTCGCAATCTCCTTCAAAGCTACAGGGAGTGCTTTTCGACATCGCCGAAGGCGCGACAGACGCCAATTGCCAAGCATCGCATTACAACGGATCAACACGTCCGACCTCTCCGTCAAAGCCCCTACCGTGTGTCACCGCGAGAAGGAGAAGACATCCCGGACCAAGTCGAAGAAATGCTTCGCGACGACGTCATCCAGCCTTCAAACAGCCCATGGTCGGCACCGGTTGTTCTAGTGAGGAAGAAAGACGGCGCACTTCGATTCTGTGTTTATTACCGCCGCTTGAACAACATAACAAAGAAGGACGTATACCCCCTCCCCCGCATCGACGACACACTGGACCGCCTCTGCAACGCCAAATTATTCTCATCGATGGACCTCAAGAGTGGCTACTGGCAAATGGAGGTCGACGAAAGAGATCGCGAGAAGACAGCATTCATAAGTCCGGATGGGCTGTTTGAGTTGAAGGTGATGCCATTTGGTCTCTGTTCCGCACCAGGGACGTTTCAGCGAATAATCGATACAGTGCTGACAGGCCTGAAGTGGAAAATTTGTCTGGTATATTTAGAAGACGTCATTGTCTTCGCCTCGAACTTTGAAGAGCACCTCAAAAGACTTCGAACAGTACTAGACGCAATCAAGTCGTCTGGCCTAAACTTGAAAGCAGAGAAATGCCACGTTGCCTACTATGAGCTGCTCTTTCTAGGCCATATCGTTAGCAAGAAAGGAGTACGCCCAGACCCGCAGAAAACAGCTGCTATTGATCAGTTTCCACCACCGGCCGATAAGAAAGCACTGCGCAGATTTCTCGGACTGTGCGCATATTACCGAAGATTTGTGAAAAACTTTTTGCGCAACGCCTAGCCCCTGACCGCGAAGGCAGACGTGCCGTTTAAATGGGTAGCGCCGCAAGCAGAAAGCTTCAAGGAACTTCACCGTCGTTTACAGTCCCCACCGATCCTTGCCATTTGGATAAAAACGCCGATACTGAAGTTCATACCGACGCAAGCAGCGTGAGACTAGGCGCCGTCATCGTTCAAAAAAGTTACAGGCTGGAGAAAGTCATCGCTTAGGCTAGCCGTTCCCTTTCCAAGGCCGAGGTTAACTATTCGACAACTGAGAAGGAGTTCCTTGCCATCATCTGGGCTACGTCGAAATTCCGTCCCTATCTCTACGGACGGCCGTTAAAGGTGGTCAGCGACCACCACGCGCTCTGCTGGCTTGTAAATTTGAAGGACCCCTCCGGCCGACTCGCTCGATGGAGTCTGCGTCTCCAGGAGTTGGACGTCACCGTCGTTTACAAGTCCGGACGCAAGCACTCTGACGCCGATTGCCTCTCACGAGCCCCTGTAGATGCACCGCCGCCGTCGGCGATGAGGACGCCTTCCTGGTTCCCATCATCCCCAGCTCTTTTCCTCAGCAGCAACGCTCGGACCCCGACATAAAAGGCCTCATCGAGTACCTTGAAGGCAAGGTTTCTTCACCCCCCACTTCATTCAAGCGAGGACTGTCTTCCTTCTGTGTGCTGAATGAGGTCCTTGTGAAGGAAGAACTTTACAGCGAACAAAGCAGCGTACCTCCTTGTTGTACCTACTTGTCTCCGCAAAGAAGTTCTACAGGCTTCACACGACGAGCCGACAGCTGGACATCTCGGGTTTACTCGCACCCTCCGCCGCATTCAAGACAAGTATTACTGGCCCCGACTGTTTGCCGATGTCGCACACTATGTGAAAACCTGCCGAGATTGTCAGCGTCGAAAGACTCCTCCCACACGACCAGCAGGATTTCTGAACCCCACTGAACCTCCCTCAAGGCCCTTTCAGCAGTTTGGCATGGACTTGCTTGGCCCTTTTCCAACTTCAACATCTGGAAATAAGTGGATCATCATAGCGACCGACTACCTGGCCCGCTACGCCGAGGCGAAAGCCCTACTGAACGGAACAGCAGCAGAAGTCACCAAATTTTTCGTGGAGTGCATTCTTCAACACGGCGCCCCCGATGTGCTCATCACGGACATAGGAACAGCATTCACTGCGGAACTAACGCAAGCCATCCTGCGCACAGCCAAAGCAGCCACCGGAGGACAACTGCATACCATCCGCAGACCAACGGACTGACCGGCGCCTGAACGAAACCATCGCCGTTATGCTCGCCATGTATGTCGGTGCCGAACACAAAACCTGGGATGTCCTCCTGCCTTACGTCGTCTTCGCCTACAACACCGCAGTACAGGAGACCACTCAGATGACGCCTTTTAGACTCGTCCATGGCAGGGAGGCCACGACCACGCTAGACGCCATGCTGCCCAACCTTACAGAAGAAGGAAACATCTACGTTGCCGCCTACCTTCAACGCGCAGAAGAAGCTCGAAGGCTTGCCCGATTACGGATCAAAGATCAGCAGCGGTCTGACGCCAGACGCTACAACCTACGAAGACGCAACGCGGAATACAAGCCAGGAGACCAAGTCTGGACGCGGACGGCCATTCGCCGCCGTGGATTGAGTGAAAAGCTTTTGCGCCGCTATTTCGTCCTCTACAAGGTTCATCGTCGGCCAGGTGAACTGGATTATGAAGTCGTCCCTGACGCAATGATTGCATCCCAGCGACGCCGCGTACCACCCGAAGTTGTCCATATAGTCCGTCTGAAGCCCTATTATGCGCCATAAAGGCCGCTGCATTTCCATGCTCTATTTTCTCAAGATCCGTTTTTTTCTCTTACTAGTCGCATTATTCGTTTTATTGCATCGGGTCGATGCTTCTTTGGGAGGGGAGTAATGCCGCGAATATTTGCAATGTTTGTTAGCTCTTCAAATCTGCCGCCACACCACCTTATCGCTTTCTTTGCGACGCAAGACGCGACTAGATTTATCTCGATTGATCGCAGCCAGGCAGAGCTGATTCTACGTTGTTCCGGAATGTTCTAGTAACTTTGCATGCTTTATCTCGAAAGTTCGCTATCAGCTTTAAATTGAGCACGGCTGACAGCGGCGGGCATTCTGTTCAACGACCGCCGAGCACGCTTGTCGCTTCGCCGCCGCCGAGTTATTCAGCCAGTGACCGATCGCAACAGTCCCGGGTGCAGCAGAGCCGCCCGCGCACTAAACCAGGCAGCGAGGGGAGCGGCTATACAGCTCGAGACAACTTCTTTGCGAGGCTGGGAGGAGAAAAACGACAAACTTCCCGGGGACGGAGCGCCTCCAGAGGAAGAAGCAGATCCAGGGGACGTTCGTGCTCTAGAGACCGGACCTCCAGCCAGACCCGGGGAGGATCAACGGCCTGGGGCGGCGAAAGCAAAAGGGTGAGTTTCGCGAGCAGGGTCTCCCAGAGCGATGGCAACAATAATAAGAAATATGAGAAAGATGAGGAAATAGAAAAACTAACGAATATCGTTAAAAACATGAGTGATACGATCTCCAGTCTTAAGTGGGAGGTACAAAATCTAAAAACGGCCCTAACTACGGCAGAGGCTAAGCCAACGGCAGTTGTCAGCACTCCCCAAACAGGTACACCATCCCTGGTAGCACCTAAAGCACAAACCGCACTAAATAACAGCCAGGAGAGCGAAAGTGACATGGTGGTCGAGGATGCCGTCCCGCCCCCATCCAAGCGCAAAATCAGGGAAGAGAGCAACTCAGACCTGACTGCGGACGAAAAGCTAAACAAACTAGGAGCCAAATGGACAGAAATTTAAAAACTTTCGCAAAGGAAAGGGATAGCAAACTAGAGGATTTTGTTCACCAAATCCAGAACCAAATGCAGAACAATTTCCGTTTAATAATTGAGGCACTTCAGCAGCTGAAGGGGGAAAATGCCGTCATACATGCACGGCTCGCTACAGTTGAGGAGAGCATCACCAAGCTTAGCAATGGACAGGTCGCCCAGTAGTACCCAAATTTGGCAGTGGATCTGTCGCGGCTACCGACGCAAGCGGCCGGTGCTACAAAGCGCCTTGTCGATGCTCGAGACAGCCCCTCTAGCAGTTGCGCTGCAAGAGACCGGCGGTCCGGCTAAACGGCAGGGTTATCAGGTTTTCCATAGCAGCAGGGGAGACAAATCAAGGATATCAACATTAGTCAAGAGAAACGTAGCAACAATAGAGCACGATCTAGAAGAAAAGGTAATCGAAAACGTTTTCGTAGAAATTTTAACAGGAAAGAAGGGAGAATCAAACATTTTTCTCTTAAGCATATACAGCCCACCCAAATAGAGGAAGGTTAGGTTTAGGGCGGTAATTAACAAAGCACTTTAAATACCAGATAACCAAGGCTTAGTCATAGTAGGCGACTTCAACGCCGATCACCCGGAATGGGGGTACCCGAAAGAAGACCCAAAAGGGAGACAATTATGGGAGGACATTCATAACCTGGGACTTACGATACTAACAGATCCGGAGCACCCCACACGAGCTGGAAATAGCGTCAGCATGGACAGTTCACCGGATTTAACCCTCGTCAGAAACGTAGGAACGGCGAAAAGGATTAACAAGGAACAGAACTTAGGCAGCGATCACTCTGTCATAGCAACAGAGATAAGAACCAAGAACAAACAAATTTATAGGCAAGAAACAGACCCCTACGAAGATCACAGAGTGGGACCACTTTAGGGAGCTCAGAGGAAACAGAGACGAGACAGTCATAAATAACATCGGAGAGTGGTGCGAAGCGGTTAAGAAGGATGCCAGAAAGGTAACCAAAACGCCAGACGGGGAGAAAGCTCCCGAGATAGCGGACAGCCGACTCCTACACATGTGGGAAGCCAAACAAGGCATGGAGCGCCGACTAAAGAAACAGGGCAGGAACAACCGCAATCGCAAAAGAGGATTGGCGCGGCAAAATAAAGAAATAGAGGATTACGCCTTTAAACTGTGCGAACAAAATTGGAATAGCAAATGCGACGAAATGGAGAAGAGCATGAATCTCCCCCAGACGTGGAACATTCTTAGGCATCTCATAGACCCACAAAAATCCAAAACGCAAGCGAAAGTTACAATGACCAAAG
The DNA here is from genome assembly GCA_030143305.2 of Amblyomma americanum. Lineage (NCBI taxonomy): Eukaryota > Metazoa > Arthropoda > Arachnida > Ixodida > Ixodidae > Amblyomma > Amblyomma americanum. Next base: position 181,936 of record JARKHS020020636.1, on the reverse strand, counting down.
TTAGACACGCGTGTGGGGAATACGATGACGAAAGCTTAATGCGCAAACTAGCTGAAACCTACATAGGAGACACAGACAAAAGTCAGATTCCCGGTTATGAAGGAGCCCCGAACGAGGCCCTGGACGCGCCCATTACGGTAGCCGAGGTAAGGGCGAAAATAGTCAGACTGAAAACCAGATCGGCTCCTGGCCCAGACGGGATTACGAACACAATGTTAAGGAATTTCGACGACAACTCCATAAAGGCCCTCACAGATTACATGGAGGAGTGCTGGGAGAAGGGCGAGATTCCCCCGCAATGAAAAACGGCCACCGTGGTCCTAATACCTAAGCCCGGGAAGCAGCCGCAGATAGGGAACCTTCGACCTATCTCCCTCACATCGTGCGTAGGGAAACTAATGGAGCATGTCGTCCACACCAGAATATCGAACTACATGGAAAAGAATAAGAAGTGGCCAGATGAGATTTATGGGTTACGACCCCATCTCAGCACACAAGACGTCATGCTGCGACTAAAACAGGATATCATTGACTCCAGAACCAGGGACGCAAAGGATATCCTATGTCTCGATCTCAAAAAGGCATTTGATAATGTTAAACATGAGGCAATATTGAAAGGACTCAGCCACGCCGGAGTAGGCTACAAAACCTATCGCTACATAAGAGACTTCCTCACAGATAGAACTGCGAGCATAAGCTTCCAGGAAATTAAATCCGGGTAAATAAAGCTAGGAAGCAAGGGAACCCCTCTAGGGTCGGTGCTATCACCCATTCTCTTTAACATGGCCATGAGAGAACTCCCGGGCGCACCTGAAAAAATTGGCAACCCAAACTTAGAATATAGCCTCTATGCGGACGACATTAATCTGTGGATAACCGAGGAAGTGATGCAGAGATTAATCAAACCCTACAGGCAGCTGCCAATTTAATTTCAACGTATGCAGAAGAACGGGGCTTAGAATGCTCGCCCGAAAAATCTGAAATATTCATATATAACGATAAGGCTCTGAGGAACAAACCACCCTCGGAAATTCAGATTTCTTTAGGAGGAAAGGAGGTATTCAAAGTGGACACAATCAGAATCCTAGGCCCTCATATGCAATCGAATGGGAGAAACACGATAACCATCAAAAAGCTTGAGAGCCACGTGATGCAGACCCTCAATCTCATCAAACTTGTCTCGAGCAAAAGAGGCGGTCTTAAAGAAAAAAACCTACTTAGGCTCATACACGGTTTCATAATAAGTAGAATAAGCTACGCCACGCCGTACCTAAATCGCAAAACAGCAGAGAGGAACAAATTCGACGCTCTCATAAGGAAGTGCATCAAGAAAGCTCTAGGCCTGCCCATGTGCACATCCTCAGAAAAACTCATAGCACTGGGCATACACAACACGCTTACAGAGCTCGCAGAAGCAGTCCAGACATCACAGCTAGAGAGACTCAGCACAACACATGCGGGAAGAGTCACACTAGCCAAAGTCGGACTCCAAACAGACAGGGGAGCTAGACAGAGGGAGGATATCGACATGGAGATTAGGAGCAATCTCAGGATTCCCCCCTCACCCAAGAACATGCACCCAGAGGTGATAGAACGCATCTACGGTGACAAGCCTCAGGAGGAGGTCGCCTACGTAGACGCAGCGGGCGATAGACATAGTCAGTACACGACCGTCGCGGTAGTGAACGGAGCGGGTAGCCCCACCACGGTCTCAACTATCCTAGGGACAAACAAGGAGACGGCGGAGGAGGCCGCAATAGCACTAGCTTGCGTCGGATCCAAAGCTAAATACGTCATAAGCGACAGCAAAGCTGCAGTCCAAAATTTTAGTAGAGGGAGAGTCTCTCCCCTCGCCGCCAAAATTTTAAGACAAGCGACATTGAATAGAACAATCAATATAATCTGGACCCCCGCGCACGAATCTGTCCGTGGCAACGAGGAGGCCAACGAGGTAGCTCGAGATCTCTACCACCGAGCTGCACAAGACGGGCCACCGTTCGCAGACCACGGGAGTGAAGAGAGACTAATCTCCTGTCAGGAAGTTACAGAATATTATAGACAACATCGCAGGTACTTTCCCCCACCTAGCAAAGCACTCAACAATCAACAGGCGGTGGCGTGGAGGCGTCTACAAACAGATGTCTACCCACACCCAATTCTAAGTAAACATATCATTCCAGGAATAGAGGAAGATAAATGCAAGAAATGCGGGGCGAGAGGGACCCTCGACCACATAATATGGGAGTGTAGCCAGTGCCCAGGCAGGGCAAAGAACATTAATAGTAGAGACACCTGGGAGATCTTGCTCCGGAGCACGAACCCTGAGCTCCAGCTCACCGCCGTCCGACTGGCTGAAGAGGCCGCCGGTATACAAGAGATCCTGGCCAGCATCTGACGCGAGTACCCCCTGCGGCCGGATCTCTCCTGATCCTCCTCCCTCAACTGAGGGTATGGGACTGGGGAGTTCTGGATGAGGTGGTCTCATTCTGTTGGACAATAAAGGTTTTTTCACTCACTCACAGTCCATTTTGGGTGCAAGTCAGCCCCAGTAAACAGTTTTCTTTTAGAAGACCCATTCGTCAGTCTTCATCGTTGGTTCGACTGCCGTCACCACTACGTGACAATATGAGCAAGATATGTATTTTCCTCAATACACATTTAAAAAACAGACAGGGCAAATCTGCGACTGCATTATCTTTTGAGGACTACATATAAAGAAAGAGCATTGTTCGAAATGGATTGTCTAATAAGGGCAGCATACGAAAAGCGCATGGTGTCATCTATTGACTGCACAAATGACCGTATAAATGCCTTAATTTTTAGAACAGAGGTGAAGGTGTTGGCGTTTCAAATTTGTTGAAACATGAAGGAACATAAAATGCGCGGGTTCTCGTTTCATAATTAGTGTACAAACGTGGAATACTAAATTTCTCTATGTGTACAGCAGGATCCCCTTTATTCGACTGCAAGGTAGGAGCCATGACGTCGGCGCCGGCAACGAGCATGAACACCAAGCAGTCATGTTTGGGGCCATCCGCGCTGCGACGAATTTATTGGGTGCTTGTTCGACTGAACTTATTTGTTTGCGGCATCAGACAAAGCTACCGTGGAGCAACGTGAGTTACGTGCTTTGCGCGCTCTCTGGAGTTTGAGCCGACCGGCAGGCAGCTACGGGTGCTACGCCGGCGGGGCAAGGGGAAGGGAGAGTGGCGTGCTGTGACAGCAGCACTCCTTCCAGAAAGACCAGAGGGGAGCGTCCTCCTGTCGACTCGGGCTGAACGGACATTACGGCGAAGCACCGGAAGCTAAGAGCGGACTGCAGCATCCGGTTGTCTAGCCAGAGGAAACCGAACACGAAGTGTCATTGCATGAACACTGCGGTGATGCCCAGCAACTCCGCTTAGGAAGTGGTACTCGTCGGAGTTAGACGCGGTAACTGCAAAAAGTCTCGACCTCAAAATTTTGTCCTCACTGAATGAGGACCTCACTCAACCTCAGTCTCACCCGTGAGGTTGAGGTCTGATTTGCTGACCTCACTCACAAAATTTTGAGCCGTCGCCAACCTCATCTCAACCTCTCCACACGACGTGATTTTGAGGTCATTTTGAGGTTGAGGTAGACCTCATGAGGTCTGAAACTCATGAGGTCGCCCCCTCTGCGTAGTGCTAATCTTCCAATAGCTCTATGATTTATTTCTCGTCCCGACAGAATTTGTGCACTTAGGCACAGAACCGCATTCCCAAAAGTAAGCCCTGGCACCATTATTCTTTTCCAAATACCTCTCAGTATACTTCATACCTGTTGTACCCCCGTAATGGACCATGCTTTATCAGAGCGAATCCTGCCGCCGCGGCGCAAAAACTCGTTTTGAGTCGTCGCGGCAGCTCGAGCGACGAGGTTCCAATAAGTTGCAAAATTTTCGCTGCGACTCGGCTGCTCCACCGTTCAATGCGCTCAGCCGCTTGAACCAGCTTTAAAGACTGGGGCGCCTCGTTGCGCGCGAGCCTCGATGCGTGAGCCTCTCCGGAAGACCAACTAGCCTTGGTACGTGAGGCCACCGACCTATTGGACGCTTAATTTGAGTCCTTAGTAAACATCTTTTCTACTACCACTCGAAGCACCCCAGTACAGACGAGTTGCGCGCACCGTCGTCAACTCGCCTGGTACGTCACCGATAAAGTATGCATAGCTCCCCAGAGATGGCGCCACAGTACTGCTTTCTGCAAGCCGACGTTATTAGTAAGCGCGCTGGCCGATTGCCTGAGGCCAACGTTTTTACGTGGAGTGAGTTTGAAAACAACTGTGGTAGTTTCGTACGCAGTTGTTCAACAACATGGAGGAAGGAAAACAAACAACGTCGGCGAGCCGGGGAGCGGAGCGGACGCAAGCGATCGCCGCCTAGGCGGTGGTGCTGCTGTTTCCCCACCCGAGGCCCCCCATTTGAGATGTCCTGCGCGTCGTCTGCTACCCCCTTCATGAAGAGCGTCAGCAGACTGCGGCTCGTGTGCGTACAAAAGCGCATTTAAGGAACACAAACGTAGTTTTCGCTTTGAACAGATTACTGAAAAAAGACTGTTTAGTACCATTTATATAACCACGATCTCAACCGGGCAGTTTAAAGATGTGTTGCCAAACGAAAGCTGACATGCGCATTCAATTGAATACAGTCTGCTGCAACGCCAAACGCGCACTATGCGAAAGTAGCTCGTTGTGGGAATCGCCAATGCTGCAGACGACGCGTATTTATAATTAATTTCATCAATCAGGTACGTAAATCATCCAAACTTGGTAATGAAAAAGCAAGACTGACGTATGCCAAATCGCAGCGCGAATAAGCGAGTGGTTTAAAAGGGCCATGACATGGTCGTTATTCATATTGCAGTTTTGTGCTTCAGTAACTAATACAAGAGCTTAAGATTCAGTTTCCTAAATTTAGCTGTCCTGGACGCGCTCTATATTCCAAAAAATGCGATCTAAATTCAGAACAGGAAACTCCTCCCACAGGCAGCGCCCGTCATATTGAATGCTACTGTGACGTCACCAGGTTATACACGGATCAACGTCGTCTGCTCTCGATGCTGCAATGTGCGCAGCGAGGTCTCTTGTGCACTGTACTTCCGCGGGCGATCGAAGTAGCAGTCGTCCCTCATATATGAGTGACTGGTGACGCAAATCGTTAATAGTAATGCAGTTATTCTTCAGTATATGTATAGGGTCCGGGTACACTAGGCTGATGGGACGGCGATCGCTGGTCGGTTGGCTGGTCGGTATGCAAATGCCGTCGCTGACGCACTGGTCTGTCAAGCTAGACCGACGACGACGCCAGCACGACCAACGGCCCCGTATCGCAGTAGTGTAAAGAGTGAACTTAGTGGGAACTGGCAGAGTGTGGTGGGGGACTAGTTGGTATGACATTCTATAAACTTAACGCGATGTGCCTGCACCAGCGAAGATGTACTTTCATTCGGTGCCTGCGCATAGAACCTATCGGCGAGAGCGATACGGTCAGAAGACGCCGCACGACGGTGCCGTTCGTCGCTGTCGCCAGGGCTTGTGCGGCCGAGCGAAATTTTCACGCCCGATAGACGGCCCGAAAAAGTGCGCTTGTGTACCTTATCCTTATTGAAAAAAGCGAAATGTGCGACTCCATTTCGTATCTTCACATTTGCTTAATAATCAGCGGGGAACTCCTGCCAGATGCTTGAATTTCGGCCGACGGTGGGCCGCTAACCCCTTTCGTAACGAGGCCTAGCGAGTACGCAGGATTCGTGTGTGCGATTTCGGCGATTGAGGAGAGATAATTCGCATGTTTGATCTCCTGAAGATAGCTGTTGAGCGTAGTTTCAGCCACCGTGCCCTCAAATCGAAGACTGCCTCCATCGCAGGGCGCGCGTACAATAAAGAGGAAGTGCCGATATGTGAGCCGGTCTGCACAGCATGTGCTGAAGGCAGCCGACAGCAGCCGTCGGCGTCGACTGTGGACAACAAATCTGGTTGTTTTCATTAATTCATGTATTCTCCGAACGTATTTTTAGCTAAAGTTCTTTAAAATCAAATACTGACGACATGAGAGGAATCAGATACAATTAGCGCGAAGCGCCGGTTCTACGCGAGGCGTTTCCCAAGCTGTCGATGTAGCATCAGCGCCGCTTATTGTAGTGTCATCATAGTGTGTAAATGAGTAAAACTACAATTTTTTGCGAGCAATACTACTTAATATTTAAGATAAAAAGAGCCCACCTTGCGTTTTATGCCAAGCACACGAGTAGCATTTTTTGCGTACAGCTATGTAAACAACCCCAGCGCGGGGCTGCATGCAGTTGTCGTGATAGTTGCGTTCCTAGGCCACAATGCGCACGCACAGTAAACGCTAAATGATGTACTACTATTTTCAAGCACTCACTTAGACGGCGGCGACTATTCTTCGGTGCGGGCAGTGAAAGCAATCGAGTCGCATAGCGTTTAGCAAGCGGCTTGGTTCATGCAAAAGGGTTCTACGAGCCGAAGGGAATGTATGTTCGACTTACAAATGCACACATGCAGCGGGGAAGTCGTATCATTCGGCATTTTTCCCTGCTCCTTTCGTGCCTCAAGGTTACTCTAGTGCCACCTTGTGATAATATGAGTTTAATTATCGAGCTGATGAATAGCGGACAAGAAATTGGTAGTCAGCTACCAAACGCCGTGGCTTTCACGGCGCTCATCGGTGAAGGCATGCACGGCACGTGCCGCTTTTCACATACGGGAGCACTTGACTGGTCAAAAGAAACCACACTGATAACATAAAAATAACACGTTTATGAGCGTAAATAATAAAGCAAGAGTCCATCGATTTCTGTTTCCTCAGCAATCACAAAAGGGGTGCCACGAGCAAGTCCGCTTTCTCAAAGGGACACTGAGGAGAAATTGAAGTTGGCTTGTATGGATAGAATACGAGCTCCTGATCACAGAAACGCCGCTCTTACTGATAACAAAGCTCTTGTAAGGTAGAAAATAGCAAGAACCAAAATACAGGTATCGCCGCCACAGGCCAAGCTCGCAAGTACAAGCGTGGTGACGTCGCAGGACAAGAGACGCCACCTTGGAGGAATTTTCCTTCCTACATGGCGTGCGAATCTCTGAGGCTTACAAAAAAAGATTGCACGGTTCAATTTTGAAGTAAGTTTTGTTTTAAAACCGATAATGCACTTTTATCACACAAAGAAGGCAGACAAAAGGCAACCTGAATGTTGGAAGCAAGGAAAACCGATGCTTGGCGGCACCACAGGCGGCCAGGAGAGTTTCGATTTGTTAAGGCGCTTCGCGTCTATGAGCTTTGCGTGCCCCGTACTTTTGTTTTTGACGCTTCAAGTGCTAGTTAAGTGCCGCTTCAAGAGCTAGTTAACCTTTGAAGGAGCCTATTAAGGCTTGTCAGATGATCGCCACGGTCGATGAAAAACTATGATGGCAGTATGGTCGGTAATCGTACAAGGCAGGACTTATGTCTTCGCACGCTCGCCCCGCGAAACATTCCCGGCTGTGTTGACTTGAACCTGAATGCAGCCAGTACGAAGTTGTGGGAGTGTCCTTCTCAGACCACTGTTTAGTTGAGTGCTGCCTGGGAAGCGTGATGCGATGCAAGGCATTTTCATGGCAAATGCGGAAACTAAACAACATGCTTCTTCGTGACGATGTCTACTACCGAGCATTAAAGGATGAAATAGGAAAAATAAACCCGTGCAAGAACCTGAAGATTTGGCAACAGTGGGAGCTAAGCAAAGAATCTTTAAAAATCAAAGCAATAGAAAGGCCACGTGCGTCCGGTATAAAAAAAAAAAACAAGACGAAGCTGAGTTACGGGCACTACTGCAAACGCTGCTGAAGCAGGAATGCAAAACGCCTGGGAAATGGTTAGAAGATGTCAGGAAAACCAAACAAAAAATAGAGCTTATGGAAGAACGGCGTTATCGCGGAGCACTTGTGAGGGCGATGGCGGAAGACGCAGCTGCTGGCGAAGCGCCATCAAAACGTGCTCTCGGTTTAGAAAAAGCCCACGATGAAAGGAATTACATCGATAAAATAGAATGGGGGTGTATCTTATCGGCAGACACTGACCACACCGAAGCAGCCTTTAAAGAATTCTACGAGAGGCTTTTTTCATGGCATCCGGTAGACGCAGTCGCATTTAAGCATCAGTTTCTTGGTGCAATGCCATGGCTGGACGAAGAAAAGAAAAAGAAAATGCAACTAGCAATAACTGAAAACGAAGTAAAGCACGCGATAGATGAATTAAACCTCGGAAAATCACCAGGACCAGATGGACTCAGTGCGGCATTTTATAAAGAATTTAAGCATGGAATTGCCCCGGTGCTGTGTAATATGTTTAATGAAGCCTATAGAATAAACATTTTACCTGCGTCTTTTGGGACTACCCATACAGTACTCATACCGAAAACTGATGATATAGAGAAATTACAACATGTTACCACATATCGACGAATAGCACTCACTAATGTCGACTACAAAATCCTTATGAAGGTATTGGCGCGAAGACTGCAGACAGCGATAACGAGTATTGTTGTGCCTCCCCAGACACGTGGAATAAAAGGGGCGATCGATTTTTTACAACATTCACAAAGCGCGCATTGCACTTGAAAGCTGCGATGACATTAAGGGGCGAGTGGCCATGCTTCAGATTGATCTCGAAAAAGCTTTTGATTGTGTTTCTCATGAAATCTTGTTTTCCGTTTTTGACCTTGTGAATGTCGGTTCAGTTATCCGCGGGGGTGTAACCCTGGGGTATCGAAACTGCACGACAAGATTGATCGTTAACAAGTGTCGGGGGCCCCCATTAGCGTGCAGCGTTCGGTGCATCAGGGCTGCCCCCTCAGCCCTCTCTAATTTTCTATTTACATCGAAACGCTGTGTAGGAACATTATAGAAAACAATAGCATTAATGGCTTTCGGTTACAAGCTGCTGAAGTTAAGCTGCTGGCGTATGCTGACGACGTTGCTGTATTCACGGTTGATCAGGGGAGCATAAGCGAAGCTATCGGCTGTGTACGCGAGTTCAGCGAAGTCACCGGTAGCGGGGTTAATTGGTCCAAATGCCTCGGACTCTGGTATGGATGGTGGCCATCCCACCCGGACCATTTCGCCAACGTACCGTGGGCGATGACTCCGGGCAAGTATTTGGGCGTTCCGCTCGATGCTTATCGTGAAAGCGAGGAGTGCTGGAAACAGCAAATGAAAGAAGCACGTGACAGAGCTGAAAAATGGAAAGGCACCAATCTCTCAATTTTCGCCAGAACTACAGTCTGCAGCCCTTTTTTTATATAAGCAAGCTCTGGTATGTCATGCAGGTTTTGCATTGCTCTCGGGTGGACATTCAAAAGCTACACCGGATTTTTGCCGTCTTTATATGGGCTTCCGAATGGGCACGTTGCAGCCGAACGAACCTGCTCCGGCGGGCAAAAGACAGGGGCCTGGGGCTAGGGCACCTCTTTTTAAGGCAGCTGGTGAACTGTTTTTTTGTTTTTTCGTGACGTCTCAGACCCGTTATTACGCAGCGTGTGCCAGGTAAGGCTGCGGCGATTGCTGCCCGAGTTTGTTGTTTCTACAGAAGAGGTCTCGGGTGGAATTTTTGGTTACTACAAAGAGATTGTAGCAAGTGTTAGGTTTCTTTCAGCGCGTTTTTGCAGCCATTATTTGTATAAAACTAAAAGAAAAAAGTTGTACTAAGATCGTTGCGATATTGTTTTCCCAGAGCTCATGTACAGGGTCTTGTGCAGTGGAAGACCGGGAGCTGATGTTTTAAAAAGGTCGAAGAAAATGCAGGTGCCACCAGGAGTAAAGGCCTTCATTTTTAAGTTACACACCGGGACACTATCAGTTAAAAAATTTTTTGGAGGGAAAGGATTTCTGTTTACCGTGGGGATCAAACTGCTTAATTTGTAAACAACCCGAAACAATAGACCATGTTTTTTTTGCATTGCTGGGAAGGGGTTCATTTTTGGGATGTGTTACAAAGGACAATAAAGAAAGAGCTACCACTTGACGCACAGGGAATTCGTTATTTAAGCACTGACAATGAGGATGGGGTACCATTCGATCTCATAATGCTCTTGGGCCTCCACTGTATATGGCGCTCCAGAATGGCAGGCTATTATTGTGACAAAGACGCACGACCTGCCCGAACTTATTTTCGGGAAAGAATGAACTGCTTTCTGGCCATCCAGAAAACCACTGCGGAGCCTAACGAATGGCTCTGGAGGCTAGAGCCGCTCTATGCTTCGAGAATTTTAGTATGACGAAGCCAGACTCATGGTGGCTGACCACGACAGTGTAGTGTGTACATAGCGTTTTGTGTGTTTTTTGTTGAGTGTTTTTGGTTAAATGCTGGGGGCCAAAGCCAGGCAATAAGGAAAAAGAAAGCCGTCGTGGCGGAGTGGTAGCGTCTACACCTCAAGCGCCAAAGGCCCTGGTTCGATTCCGAACCTCGGCACAAGATTTCTTTTTTATTCAGTGAGTGGGCGGGGGTTTCAGTGGCTCCCATAGATGCCGCCACCGAATACGTTGGTTAGCGGTTAAGCGCAGGCTCTGTTAAGGCGCGTTTATGCTCCGGCGTAACACTCTCGGGCTCGCTGCACGGCGACGTCACGTCGGCCAAAGCGAGACCCTCTATACTCCAACTGCGCTTGACCGCCGACGCGTTCGGCGGCTTCGGCGCACTCTGACCACACTGGCGGAGACTTGGAGCATGTCTCTATTTCTCGCCGAGTGCGCCAGCCGCCGCCGGTCCGGCCAGACTGATTTGGATCCGCGGTGAGGAGCGCGTTGTGACGTATTTCAATAACTTCGGAAGTTGGGCGGAGCTGTTCTTTTCGAGCTCTCAGCTAATTTGATCCATTCACGGTACACATGTGAAGGTGGATGCAAGTGGGCGAGAGAGCCTGATCCAGTGGACCCGTTGGATCTAGCGGAAGCCGTTGAAGCGTCGTGCGTCAGCTTTAGTTTCAAGGCACCCACTTTAAACGCGGCCACAGATTTTTAAATGCAGGCCGACGATTTTGCGAGAACGACGTCGTCGGGTCCGGGAACGGGATCCATCGCAACACTGGCAAGACGCCGGTGGAAACGTAAACAGAGCGACGGTAGCGCCCCCAGATAGATGCCTTCAACGTGCGGCGGTGGTAGCTTTCATTTCGGCAGCTGCTATACCGCACCGCTAGCCGAGAGAAATCACGCAGCCTGCGTTTACGTCATGTTTCACGTCACTCTGTCCTGTGACGTCATAGGAGTTCTCCGCGTCCTCATAAGATTTCTCGAGTTTGAATCGGAGCGGCGGGAAAACCTTTTTCAACTTCGAATCCAAATTTCTTTGAAATAAATGCATCTTTCGCTGCCGGACAAGCTGCCACAAAGCCATGAGATTTTGCTAACGAAAAAAATTGATAGGATTCTCCTCAGTGTCCCTTTAAGGATCACTCAGGTCGCGTGCTAAGTTGAAGGCTTCCTAAAATGAAACACTGAAAATGCATTTTATTTCGATAAGCTAAAAAAAAGAAAACTTTTCGAGCGACCGCCGTCTACGGTGTGCATGCAAGCGCCTCACCAGCGCGCAGCAGACGACGCGGGGCGGGTATGCCCCTCTGACGTCAGCGATCAGAGGTTGCCAGACCAGCAAGCAGTTCACAGAAGAAACGAAAAAATTCGTTTTAAAAATATTTACCGCACAGATTCAACTCAAACTTGAGGGAATTTTAGTTCAACAAGCTAAGAATTGAATGCAATAAGCAGGGTATGCGTGAATATAGGCTGTCATAGCCCCTTTAACCGAGAGAAGCATTTTACGGTGCGCGTTTTGCGTTGCCGCAGTCTATGGAGTGCTTTCAAACGCTGTCGCTTTACATGAACGAGCTGTTACAACTGGCATTCGCATTATATTTCTATCTTGAGATGTGAAAGAGAGGAGGGCTACTGAACTAAAAGGAGCATTGTCCGTTAATAAAAACAAAATTAAGACAAACGGGTCTTTATTATTAAAAATTCTTTCCTAAGCTTCAGTCGCTTTGGGACCCTAAGCCCTATAAATCAAACAGAAAGAAAACCAGTTTTATCAATCCAAATTACGATGGGGCGGGCGTCACGTCGTGCTTTCCCGATTTTGCTGTGTGGAATCTCGGAAACAAGGACTTTCAGTTTCGGCCGAGATCTATGCCCAAAAGCTCAACCCCGAGCATGCATCCTGCCCTGGCGCACGCGAACTTTGCAAGCACATCGTCGAAATCCAAGAAGTTATCAAATGACACGCGCAGACAATGCGAAACGCGGGCCAGTGTGGACAATTCCAAACTGACCATGTTACCAAGAGCAGCCAATGGGCAGCGTGGCGGAGAAGAGAAAGCCAAGAAAAACTAGCGGGGTGCTGTCGCCGGCCGAGAGGTCAGAAAAGTTCCCCCCCCCCCACACCCCCCTCCGCTTTCTGGCCCCAGTTTTCCATCTGAATTTATCGAAAAACGTTGCTCGAAGCGAGGCTCATCGGCTGTGGAACGCTGCGCGCGCTGCCGAAGTATAAGCCAGAGTCTCCCAGAGTCGCCTCCGTTCGGCATATGCGGTCGCCTACGGTTCAAGAACCGCAGCAGCTGGGCTCAAAAATCGCATTACCGATGAGCGCGGTCGTTTGCTATTTTTTTCTTTTTCGCAATTGTTGACCGAGATTCTGATTTAAACAACCCCTTGGCGCGTACTGTGCAGACGCCTAAATGTGTAACAGGAAAAAACTGCAGCAAACGCACAGCACGGACAGACTCAAGCAGGATCCCACAATGTAACTCCCAAATTCCAGCGGACTAACGTACGTCGCGCATCTCAAAAGCATGTTCCATCCGAAACGTCTTTCAAGAGCACCACGTACTGCGTTCCCGCTGTGTACACATGCGCGAACATGTGAGTGCGTTAGCTGCTTGGGCAAGTGCTGCGTCGTCCTCTTGGACGGACTTTGCGAACGCGCCGTCTTCCCGAACTCCCGCCTCCGCAGGACGCCCTGCCGCAGCGGGACGGGCATGCGCCGATGGCAGCGACCGGGCCAAGCTGGACGATTGCATCGCCGCGCTGCCATCGCACCTAGAGGAAGCCCGCAGGACCCGGGAGTCCCTGGCGCAGCATTATTGCGCCACTGAAGCCTGGAAAATTGATGACGTCAGCATTCTTGCGAAAATCTCCAAGTCGCGGAACAAAGTATAACAGCAAATTCGCAGCCTCACGGCCCAAAAGAGAGCAGGAGAGGAGGAAGCTCCAAGCCGAAATTTCATGCCAGAAAAATTTTATGGGTTTAGACAAATTTTAATTGAAATAAATTAGGTAGATGCGAACACGCGTGTTTTGAGAACTGTTGTCCTTGGTCACGTTTCTTTTCCTCCTGAAAGTTTTTCGACCATCCGTGACTGTTGATGCCAATCAAGAATGGTTCGCAGTTGTCCTGCGTCGCCTGTTTGTATGTTTTAATGGTAACGCGCACTGGAATAAATAAAGGGGGAACACGTCATTATTTTCTCGCTTTCAACGTAGTACCTTGCAAACGGATCTTTGAGAATGGTCTGTTGTCGGTGTCCGCTAGCTACTGGGGCTTGCAGGATCGTCCATTGATATGCCCCTTAGTGCACAATCACTGCTAAGGATCGCGCCATCAGTTCATATATGGCCTTTACCTTCAGAGGAGGAGGTTACGAGGAGAGGAAAGGCGCGGTGTCAGGTGGGCGCTTGAACCCGTTGTGAAAAAGAGATATAGATGATCAAGAAGGGTCATTCCACTCGAAAGGAGACTCTCCGCTTTCTTGAAATTTGAGATTTGGCTGGGAGAAATGCATATCAGCTGAGAAAAGTCCGAAAAGAAATGCAGAGTCTTTCTAAAAAAAATTCTCCAAATATCATGCTGCACAGTGCAAGAAATCACGTTAATCTTGGCATTTTTAGTAAACTATTCTTCAGAGACACCCGCCGTGGTGGCTCAATGGATAGGGCGCTCGACTACTGACCCGAAGTTCGCGGGTTCGAACCCGACCGCGGCGGCTGCGTTTTTATGGAGGGAAAACGCTAAGGCGCCCGTGTGCTGTGCGATATCAGTGCACGTTAAAATCCCCAGGTGGTCGAAATTTTTCCGCAGCCCTCCACTACGGCACCTCTCTCTTCCTTTCTTCTTTCACTCCCTCCTTTATTCCTTCCCTTACGGCGCTGTTCAGGTGTCCGCCGATATATGAGACAGGTACTGCGCCATTTCCTTTCCCCAAAAAGCAATTATTACTATTCTTCAGAGACCGTTCCTTGCCGAAAAAGTTCGTCTCTGCATGTAGTCAAGTATTGAGACGGCCTGTCGTGCCCCCCAAGAATAAACCGCGAATGACGCCATTTGGATCCAAAAAAAAATTCATGGTGTCTACGTTTTTAATGTATATTTGAAACTAAAATTTGAGACATTTTTTTCGCATTGTTGTCTGAAACTTTGTTATAACATTGTTTGCGTCAAGATGAAATTTTCCCTTGCATTGTTGTTTAATTTAATTGCAAAAATCTCCCTTTCTGCGGAAACGGCCGCACTGGGGGCCAGAAAAGACTACGCGGACAACGGCGGGCGAAAAAACAAAAAAATAGCCAAATGGTGATACCATTCAATCAGTTTCGCATATAAAAGAATTGTAAAAGTAATTTTTGTTGCTGGCGCGAAACAAGTTTAAAAAAAAGTGTGGCAACCATGCATACTCTGCTGGCAACACGTGGTGGCGTCCGCTACGGTCGAGTGAAACACGGTCCTTCGATGCCATTCGGTATGCAGACGATGTCTACTAATTCAGTGGTAAAATTAGGGGAGGCATCGCCATCCATCCGAATTTGAAAAGGCAGAAGCTTGCATCCTGGGTCATTCCTACGCTAAGCAAAATGACCTTGTAAAGCAGTCGGCATCTTAATGCTCCTATAATATATAGCGCTCTTCATGCCTTAAAAGAAATTGCTTCTAGTGGAATTCTGTTTAGTGTGTGCAATAAACAGGGTGTTTCTTCTAAGACCTTACACAATTTTTAATAGTAGGCTTTTTCATTTAGAAGAGCGCTTTTTTCAGCATAGCGTTGTCAGCCGTGTATACATCAGAATAGAGCTATGACGTGCTAACTAGCAGGCTGGTTAACTATGATATTTAATAATTATCTTTTAATAATTACTGTTAAGCTCCTTAATTATTGACAAGCGTGTAGCCCACCGTAAACAATAACAATATCAGTTTTTAGAACTTCGAAAAATCGGTTGCCTTCGGCGCTGTGGCCCAACAAATTTTGGCTATTTCGATGAGTTACGTGCACTGGAGAGGTCGCTTTGCCTGCAAGCTTCTCTAAAGCGCATGCATTTTGTTGCGATTTAGACAAAATTTCTTCGGCCATAGCGTCGACGGAAACCACATTTTCGAAATTCTAAAAAACTAATATGGATATTGCTTAAGGTGGGCTACACGCTTCTCAACGTATAAGGAGACTAACAATATTAGTGAAAAAGTAAAATTATTCAGTATTAGCTAACCAGCCTGCTATTTACCACATCTTAGCAGTGTTCCGATGTGCTGCACCGCTGAGGACACAGCCGAAAAAAGCGCCAGTCGAATTCAAGAAGTCTATTTTTAAAAATTATGTAAAATCTTTGGTGAATCACCTTGTATATTCATCTAAGGAAAAATGACACTACCGTACAGAGGTACCCCGCACTCACTTCAATATATCTGCAGATCGACGGGCGGTGTTCATGTTTTGGGTATCCCGTTTAATTCAATATAAATGGTGTATTAAACACTGTGTTCGCTATGCACCACTGCTTTGGAAGTTGCATTGCTAGGCGGATGCCTCAAGCAAGGGAAATGCAAATAATTCTTTATCCATCTAGCACGTACGGGCTGGCTTTTTAAATCCTGCGGTTGGTCACAACAGTAGATAGAAACATGCACACCCTGTACACCGTGAGTATTCCGCCCAAGCATATTCTTTTAGAACAACTGAATTGTTGAAATCGCTCCATTTGGCCGTCTTATCACAATATGTTCAACGCTGATGGCAGCTCTTGTGAGACCGGGAAAGAAACCTTACCCGACCTTAGCAGATGATGGCGCCACGTCGATAGGAATCCTTTAAAAAATTATTTCTTGCCAACAACAAAAAGTACTTCTCCAATTTTATGCCATGTTAAACTAATTCAATGAGTTGACCATTTGGATATTTTTGTTTTGTCGCGCGCTGTTGTCCACATACAATTTTCTGGCCCAATAATGTGGCTAATTTCCAGAAATTGAGATGCTGGCCAATTAATTAAAGGGCAACGCAAGGGCAGTTTTCTAGGTCAATGCAAACAATGCTATGACAAGGGTACAGACAACACTACAAAAAAATCTGACTCAAAATATAGACTAAAACAGCATGAAGATGCAGGCTTCGCCTGAGGAAGAAATGAGCGTGGGCAGGGCATGTGGATCTGGGTCAATGCGGCTGGATGGCCGGTCCCGTTCCGGCAGTCGTCAAAGGCACAATCGCGCTCCGACAAGATCGAGATAAAGGACGCCAACTCCCGGTGACAAAGTGAGCTGGGCGGACACGGTCCGGGGCATCGCGCGGGAGGGGGTCGTAACAGCACCTGCTGTCCCAGAGCAGAATCAAAAAGCCGATAATGACATTCGAGAGGCGCTAAGGAATGAGAACGCAGAAATATGAAAAGAGAACGCGGTAATGCGCGAACAAGTCCAGAAGCTAATGCAAGAGATGCGAGAACTTAGACGCGAGCGCGCCGGGATGGAACAAAACAAACAGAACGCAACACAGCAGGTACCGGCGAGATTCCTGACGTGGACGCGCCCGCCCCGAAGAAACGGGCGCGACAACAACACCACGAGGGCAGTTTCGAGAGCCAGGTGCGAGTGGAAATTACGGACATCAAGAAAATGCTGTGCACCATGCAAAGTACTATTGAGGCCGTACACGCAACATTCCTCGGCCTCGCAAACAGGACTACTAACCTTGAAGATAACATGCAGATAATCATGAATCACTCCTTATTCACGCAACATGGACTCGCACCGGCGAGCAGTGATGCGGGTCCGAGCCACCATCAAGGGCAGCCGGGTAACTTGCATCAGCATCAACATGGCCAACGATAACCAAGGGATAGTAATATGCAATGGAACTGCCACGGCTTCACCGGCAAAAAGGACGTTCTACAGCAACACATCAGTCAGGCAACACGCAAACCGGACGTAATATCACTCCAAGAAACGCTCACCAACGCGGCTACCTTAACAGGCTACAAAACTCAAGGCAGCAAAATTGAGGGGAGGGGTGTATGCACGCTCGTGAGGAAGCGTCTCACATTCGTTGACCACGAACTCATCGGCGTCCTGATGGAACACACTCTCATCAAACTGATACCCACCAAGCAGAGAAAACAAAGTATATTCATACTGAACGTATACAGCAGCCCGTCGAAACGCCGCCAACGCTTCCATGCGCTGTTTCAGAAGACGCTCAAGATTGCCCGGTCCCGGACGCTGATTGTAGAGGGAGATTTCAACGCGGCAGACACGGCGCGGGCTTACGGCTACAGCACGACCAAGGGAAGACAACTCGGACAAGATGCGCAAAAACTCGACTTCACGTTATTTACGGATCCGGCGCACCCGAGGAGAATCGGTAACTCCATTACCAGAGACACGACCCCAGACCTGACGTTCGTCCGAAATGCCGGGACGACGGCTACCACGTGGAAAAACACGTCGACCGATCAGCGGAGTGACCACATGATCTTCGAAATACAAGTACCGACTTCGGACAAGGCGCAGGGCAGTAAGTTAAATTTCAAATGGACCAATTGCGAAGATTTCAGAAATAAACGAGACCAACAAGAGTCTTCAGGAGATACGATCACGGACATCGAAGCCTGGACCCGCTCGATGGTTGCAGACGCCAAAGCGTCAACCAAGACCGTAGAAACCGAGGTTGAAACTGACAAGACGGACAGCCGCCTGGCGCATCTCATCGAGGCGAAGAACTCTGTCCTGGCCAGGTGGAAGGGAGAGGGACTCAATCGGAGACTCAGAAAGAAAACAGCGGAGATCAACCGCAACATCGAGGAGCACTGCCGAACGCTCAACCGCCAGCAATGGGATGAGTTATGCAATGCAGTCGACGGCAAACAACACAACGGGAAATCGTGGAACCTGCTCAGGCATCTGTTGGACGAAACAAAGACAAGTCCCACCAGAGGAACTGCCTCGCACGTCTATTACACAAGGAGCTCGAGAAGCACAGTGAAGATGCAGTGACCGTCCGGTTACGAGCGAAGCACTTGCCGCACACTTCGACCGCACAACACGGCCCATATTAGGGGGATCCGAACGCAGAATTGGATAAGGACTTTAACGCAAACAGATCAGGACGGCGCTGCACAACCTCCACAGCAGATCGGCGCCGGGCCCCGACGGGGTGTCGAATCGCGCCCTAAAGAATCTCGACGACCGATCCGAGGAACAGTTAACGGCATTCATCAATGAGTGCTGGCAGCGCGGCAGCCTCCCACAACAGTGGAAAACTGCGAGAATGATATTAATCCCTAAACCCGGAAAACCGTCGAGTCTCGACAAACTTCGCCCCATATCCCTAACGTCGTGCGTCGGCAAGACCATAGATCACGCACTGCTTAACCGCTGGCAAGCCCACTTCGAGCAGGAAGGGGCATACCCACCATCCATAATAGGATTCCGCCCCCAATTATCCACGCAAGACGGAATGTTACATCTGAAGCACCAGGTGCTTGACGGCAAGACGAGAGGCACCAGAGCAATTCTCGGCCTCGAACTTGAAAGCGCGTTCGATAGAATGGCGTACTCGGCGATCTTACACCAGATATCGCGGCAAAACCTAGTTGTACGTTCGTACAACTACAATCACGTGTCCAGTTGTACGTTCGTACAACTACATTAAAGATTTTTTGACAGACAGGCGAGCTTTTTTAGTGGCAGGGAATATCCAGCCAGAAGAGCAAACGCTGGAAAGCACCTTAACCCCGCAGGGCTCCGTTATCTCGCCCATGCTCTTCAACCTCGTCATGATCGGGCTAGCAGAAAAGCTACAAGAACTCGAAGACGTCCGGCACACCATATACGCCGACGACATAACACTCTGGGTGCACGAAGTCAGCGACGGTAACATCGAAACTACACTGCAACTAACGATTGAGACAGCAGAGGAATACCTTGTGGGTACAGGATTACGATGTTCGCCTACAATGTCAGAACTCCTACTCTACCGCGCCCTACGCAGAGGGGTAGACCACCCGGGTGTGGTCGGAATGCGGCAACGACCAGACGAGAATACGAAGAGATCAGACTACGCACGAGTAACGGAGCCACCATCCCGATTGTGCACAGAACTCGGGTCCTTGGCATGATAATCGAAGCCAATGGTGTCAACGGCGAAACGATCACTAAATTACAGCACAAGACGGCTAACGCCATGCGAATCCTCAAGAGTGTCACCAGCAGAAGAAACGGAATGAGGGAGGCGAGTCTCACACGACTCATACACTCTTTCGTTATGAGCCATATCACGTACGTCGCGGCATTCCACAACTGGTACAAAGGAGAAGCCAAGATCAACGTCCTCATCCGCAACGCTTGCTCCAGCTCGGGCTTCACACACGCTTACCGAAATCGCCGAGGCGAGCGCACTTCACAACTAGAAAGATTAGCGGTGTTAGGTGCGGGCCCCTGGTTCGCCTGTGCCGTCTCTCGCCAAGATCGGCGTCCCCGGGTTCCGGATCGGGAGACTGCTGTTGTGGGGTGACGAAGAGATGAGAGGGTCTTCGAGGTGGAGAAGAGACTGAAAGGATTTATTTGCATTTTTACATAGTTCGAAAGAGTGAATCGGGAGCTGGCTGGTCACACGCCAGGTCGCTGCTTAAATAGGGTCCGCTGTCCCCAGGTCCCTAGTTGGGGAATTTAGTTCATTAAAAATGCGTCGAATCATTGTGATGGAGATCACGTGTCCAGTCTTTAGAGTCCGCCTTCCAGGATGCCCCCAACAACACACTCTTGCCACTTCTGGCAGGTTATGGACCGCGCTGTCCAGGCAGCAGTGATTAATAGCCCGAAGGGGGCCCCATGGCAGCGTCGAAGGTCAGTCGCCTGCACTTCACAGCGGTAGCGTGGGAACTAAAGGTTGCCACTGCTGTTTGCAGAAGGTTCCACGTATAAGGAAAAGCACTTAGTCTAAGACGAGGTTGTTTTCGAAGCACGAGGATTCCGGCGTCGTTGGCTTAGTAAAGCACGGCTGCATTTGCCCCGGCTCATTTGGAGCCCCGCCGCTCGCCGGCTCCCCCGCCGTCCCCTCCGGGAGAAAGATGTCCCGGGTGGGTCCGGCATTGAGAACAAACGACAGGTTCACCAAAGCCGTTCTCAGGCAGCGGACGGCCGTTTCACCCCGTAAACAGCAGGGGGGGGGGGGGGACATGGTCCCTTGTAGACGCCATCACCTGCATTCGTGGCGCCGCAACCCCGCCGACGGCTCTTTGAAGCTTCTGTCGATTGATGACTCCCAGTGGCTTGAATATTCTTGACATGTTGGTGTCTCCAAACGTAACAGCTCTCCCGCGGCCAGGACAATCTCGATCGGCCAGTGGTCACAATCACTGGTCGAGGAGAGATGACTTGAGTTGTAGCGTGGGAGGCCCTTCTTCATCTTGTCTGCAAGCACAGAGCAGAGTCCTAAACCTCGGACATCGGAGGCATTAGTCGAAACCAGCCACTCAACATGGCGCCACTCCCTAGGCAGTGCACAAAATTCACCCAAGAGCCACCAGGCTGCTATGCAATACTACTGCATTGTCAATATAAACGTAAGCACAAAATTTTGTAGCTGACAGCAATAATCTCGGCTTCTAAGAACAGCTTCCATGTCTACCAAATTCGCTGCCAAGGCCCGATTCGCCGTACACGACATGAAGAGGGGTGGCAAATTTGGAAGCAAAACTAGAATAAACAAACCAATTGGCAACTAAATTTTGCCCGAATTTAGGGTCCAGAGAACGTCCGCATCTCATCTGATGTCGCCAAAGACAGACTGCCAAGTTGTACAATACGCGGTGGTGTGTCAAAGCCTACAAATTCTTGATTAGAAACTCTATTCCTTATCACTCAAACCTCTGATCCCCTTATACCACCGGAATACCGATAGATTGCTTAAAATTTCGCCCAAGCTCAAATTAATCCACTGGCTTTTTTCAAAGATGCTTGACGCTCGAGTCTAATAATCAACTTTTCGAGTTGAACTCGTAAAGATGCGACTGCGCATCGCAATCCTTACTCCGGCCCGTACTGGCGAGAGACTTCTCTTAAACTCAATGAGTCACTCATGCGCCTCGTCACCATCACTTGTACAGAAAGCTGCTACAGCTGTTCTTCACAGAATTCTGCAGCCTCACTTCATTCGCGTAATCTTTGAATACCAAAATCGGCTAGCCAACCTAGCGCCGCTAAACACAAGTACTCAAATGGGCACAAATACACGTTCTTTCTTTGCCTTCGCCTGACATTAGCAACACTGCCGTTATGTAGCGAAAAGCACTTGGTATCTCGACCAAGTCTTACATGTCTGAATGTACCAAATATATAAAAGCAAAACTGTGCGAAATTTTTCAGAAACAAAAAAAACTTGCTAGCTCTCAGCGGTTCTACCTACGAAAAGAGCTCATCGACTGTTCAAGAACTGTGTTTGCTGCACTCCTGTGAGTGCCCTTATCACTTGGTACCATCCCACATTGACACGTCCTTTCTAACTCAATGGCACCATGACCTTTAAGTTTTAAGAATACAGTAACACTTGATCAAATACAAATTTTTAACCTAAAACAAAGTAGAATTTCCTTCCCTAATTTTACACGCACACAACCGAAGGAGGAATAA
Source organism: Amblyomma americanum (assembly GCA_030143305.2). Taxonomy (NCBI): domain Eukaryota; kingdom Metazoa; phylum Arthropoda; class Arachnida; order Ixodida; family Ixodidae; genus Amblyomma; species Amblyomma americanum. The sequence goes on along the minus strand of JARKHS020020636.1, from coordinate 159,975 downwards.
TAATAAAAAAAGCAGTTACTTCGAATGGCTAGCGGGGTGAAACATGGCTCACCAGCTCCGCGTCGAAAGGATTAGTCTTTCAGCCGCGCCCGCCGGGGTCGCACTCTGACTGATTGTAGTGCTGTCAACTCGTGACAAAGGCCAACTGAAAAAAGGCATTCCTGATCGCTACTGGCATCTCCATGGCCCCTCGACGCGCTCAAAAGGCCCTGGTAGCCCATGCAGTGCCGATAACTGATTCCGGGCGACGGACAACGACCGCAGCGAGAAGCTGCTCTCTGTTCTCGCCCCAAGCAAGCCCGCCTACCCTTTCGCCCTGCGCGCTTCCTCGAATACAGTGTGGAAAGTGCAGGACCCATCCTTCTCAATTGTGGGCGCCGAACACACCGGCATGCGTGGTCTCTGTTGCTCGACCCCTGAGCTCGCATGCACCGGGCGTCCCGCAAACTAGCGCCTTCTAATCTTTCGGGCAGATTTCCTTCCTTCCAGACCGCCTTTCTGTCAGGTCGCGGTGGTCTGCGTCGTCCCGTAAGCCAATGCCCTCTGCAAAAACTCGCTCCTGTCCAGCTTGCAAGATGCGCTTTTCTATTTCTGTTACTGCGGTCACCTTTAGAGGCCCCTGCACGTGCTGCCTGACTAGTCACTTAAGCGCAAGTTTACAAGGCCCAATGCGGGAAGGCTTTTCTTTCCCTTCTGCCGCACTTTCATCTGTGCTAACGTTAGCACCTGTCCGCGCCCCTGAATTTAGGGCTTAGCATTTCAACCGTTTTTTTCTTGGTCCGTGCCCTCTTCCTGTTTTATGCCTAGACACTTCCGTTTGCGTCTCCTGATCACAACTAGCTTGATCTAGGTTTACAGAGGCACCTTGGAGACATTCATCCAATTGCAAACTGGCTGCTTTGACTTCGCAGGTCAGTGTCAGCTCCACACTGCTGACACACGGACCTTCCGCCGCCCCCGAGTTGGGCAGTTCGTTTCCCTGAAGGCAGTCCTCCACCGCCCGCTTATCGTCCTGAGCCCTTACCCCTGAAACGCCCTGCTCGTCTGCAATGGAGCTTTCGTCCTCTGTCGACGCGTGGCTTTCGATACTGCGATTCAACATTACAGCTCCGCAAATTTCATGGCGGTTGTGCGCTGTTTCACAGTACTGTTTTACGTCGTCACGTCTGCCCAACTGGAACGATCCGGCCTGACTCGCTCTCTCTGGAGTCTTGGCTCTCGAGATCTCACCTTCCAGTTTCTTTATCTCATACACGAGCTGTAACCTTCTGAGCTCCCGTTCCTCTTGCTCGGCCGCCAGCCGTTGCTTTCGCTCCACTTTGAGGAGTTCCCACGTATTGCTAAATGTTTCTTCCTCGGCGGATTCCAAGAGCAATGTGCAAATATCTGACTTTTTCATCTTCTCTACCTCTACACCCAACTCTTCGCACAGTGACACCAAATCTGTCCTTAGTAACTTCATTAGATCCATGTTTGCTGTTCTGAGTCTTGACTTTGCTGAATAACTGTTGACGTGAGCTACACACACTCGCCTCACTGATCAAATTCCCACGATTCCCAGCAGTTCAAAGTTTTAACCCAAACAATTGAAGCCTGGCGAATCTCAAGCAAAGTTCAAGCACTCACCCACAGAATCAACACCATGCCGCATGGTCAATCCAACCGCTGCCAACCAGTTGTTAGGTGCGGGCCCCTGGTTCGCCTGTGCCGTCCGTCTCTCGCCAAGCTCGGTGTCCCCGGGTTCCGGATCGGGAGACTGCTGTTGTGGGGTGACGAAGAGATGAGAGGGTTTCGAGGTGGAGAAGAGACTGAAAGAATTTATTTGCATTTTTACATAGTTCGAAAGAGTGAATCGGAAGCTGGCTGGTAACACGCCAGGTCGCTGCTTAAATAGGGTCCGCTGTCCCCAGGTCCCTAGTTCGGGAATTTAGTTCATTACAAATGCGTTGAATCACTGTGATGTAGATCACGTGTCCAGTCTTTAGGGTCCGCCTTCCAGGACGCCCCCAACAACACACTCTTGCCACTTCTGACAGGTTATGGTCCGCGCTGTCCTGGCAGCAGTGATGAATAGCCCGAAGGGGGCCCCATGGCAGCGTCGAAGGTCAGTCACCTGCATGCACTTCACACAGGTAGCGTGGGAACTAAAGCTTGCCACTGCAGTGTGCAGAATGTTCCACGTATAAGGAAAAGCACTTAGTCTAAGACGAGGTTGCTTTCAAAGCACGAGGATTCCGGCGTCGTTGGCTTAGTCAAACACGGCCGCATTTGCCACGGCTCATTTGCAGCCCCGCGCCGCTCGCCATCTACCCCGCCGTCCCCTCCGGGAGAAAGACGTCGTTATGCCCCGGGTGGGTCCGGCGTTGAGAAGAAACAACAGGTTCCCCAAAGTCGTTCTCAGGCAGCGGAGGGCCGTTTCACCCTGTAAACATCAAGGGGGAGGGGGGAAAGTTCCCTTGTAGACGTCACCACCTGCACTCGTGGCGCTGCAACCACGTAGACGGCCCTTTGAAGCCTCTCTCGATTGATGCTTCTCAGTGGCTTGAATATTCTTGGCATGTCGGCGTCTCCAAACGTAACAGCGGGACGAGAGCAGGACGCCAGATCATTAAAAGTGTCAGCATCCGGTACCATTCACAACAAGGCCAGAAAGTCGCTTTTCCGGACGCGATCAGGCAAGAGTCGACCCGATTCCACGGAACGTCCACCCAGAACTCAACGGGGAAGAAGAGTGGCCAGGGCCAGACCTCGCCTACACAGCCACAGAGGCGAAACGGGGACAAGTTTCGTTGACGCCGCGGAATATGCAGAACGCTCGCGATTCGCGGTTGCGGCCGTCGATTCGAGTGGCGAAACGCGCATAACGGCAAGTGTAGCGTGCGAGCGCGCAGAAGAAGCGGAGGAAGCGGCGGTGGCCCTCGCCCAATTGGATCCGACGTGTACCGCAGTTCTCTGCGACTCGCGACAAACGGTCAGAAACTACGCCATAGGATGGATCTCACAGACAGCGGCCCGAATCCTGAGCAATGGAAAAGTCCATTGGGAGGAAGCTTTTCAAACCAGAATCCAATGGTTCCCGGCGCACATGAGAGAAGTATCGAACACATATCGCAACCGAAACGAGACGGCACACGCCAAGGCGCGCCGGCGACCGTCGTCCATGGGACAGCACCTAAGACTGCTTGAACAGCTACAACAGAATTACCAAGGCCCTCTGCCTGGCCCGCCGAACCTTCCCTCCGCCCAACGACAAGCTGGAGAGGGCGCACGCGGTGGCCCTCAGACAACTGCAGACGCTCACGTACCCCAACTCGGCACAATACCAAAGACTACCCCGGAACATACGCGACAAATATATGCCATGTCTGCCACACTGTTATACCAACTTTACCCCACATGCTCTGGCACTGTAGCAAAAACGCTGACGGTGCTAACTCCGTAACCCTCCCGCCGCGGTGGGCCGCTGCCTTGCGCAGCCCCAGCCTCGGTGATCAACTCTGGGCCGTCCAGCAGGCCCGCGAGGCGACGGCGGGGCAGCACCTCGACGTCCCCACGTCACGTGGGAGACCTAAGGCCCCGTCGGCGAAAGCTGTGCAGGAATTTTAAATCAAGTTGTTACCAACCAAGGGCATGCAATGCGAAGGGAAAAAAACCAGTGGCCGACGAAGTGTAAAAGGCTGAAGGCAAGATGTCAGACGGTCACGTGGGCGGATGGATGCTGGCCGGGTAAGGTGGCCGCAGCTGGTACGTACAGATGATGGAAGGACAATATGAAATGCCGTTGACCTGCAGTGGACATAGGCAGGTGCTGCTGCTGATGATAAAATGCGGACTGTACCTCGACGACAAAATGAAGCAAAAGTTTCACATTGAATAAAGCCTTTTCTGTCGCGGCCATAGTTGTTTGTTTGTTCATATTTTCTCGGTTTTGGAGGCCAAGGTTGTTCATCGAATTAAAGATCTTTAAAATGCAAATCAGAATTTTCAGAAGTCACCCTTTTATTTTATAAATCGAGTCCAGACCTTTAATCTTCGTGTGCGCGTGCGCTTTGGTTCGTTCGCGCGTGAGTGCGTGCGCAGCAAGCAGACAGACGCCGCTTTGGATGCCTTTGCTGCAGCATGGTCCACAGGAGAGGCGACAAGGATGAGGTGGCATCGAAGACGCCAGAAACGGCGACAACCACGGTGAGAGGCGTCGCGCCGCTTGCGGCTGGGGCGTCGGCTCTGCCGAAAAGCCGGAAGGAATAGCCGGGCGAGCAGACACGCGGCACGTGCAAGGTGTTTCCTGCCACCGGACAACCCACCTCATCGGCCTCCGCCATTCATTCACCTGCACTGCACCGATGCAACTTGATTTCCAATGCGCCGCCTCGTGTATTAATTCAGCTGTCGATTCTGACCCCCATACACAAATGTGTCCGCACGTGAGGATAGCAACACGCGAACAGATTCGCGAAATGGGACCCTGATCGGCTCGTGTCGGTCCAACCTTCGGAAGTACAGCACGATGTTACAACACTCAGCTGCATTTGAACCGGGAGAAAAAAATTCGTCCGGCAAGTTCGATAAATCAACAAATTATGTTATTGGTCTTGCCCGCATATCCGTTTTCGACAGTTGTTGCCCAAGCCGAGAGCAACACAGTGGTAGCCGGACAACCTTGCGTCTCGATTAATGAAGCTTTGCAGCTACTGCGTCTTGCAAATGACTGTGTAATACAGTGCATACTTATTCTGCGCACCATGCCCGCGCATACTAGCCGGTGCGTGGGTGCGCCCGCGCACCCACGCATCGGCGCATCGCCGCCGGCGAAGCCGCGATAGGGCAGCTGCGACGCTCGCCAGCGCCATCTGTCGCTCGCAGCAAGCAAGCCGTGGGTCACGTGAGTCGATTTGGAACCAGGGTGAGCAGTATTTAAACCACAGACAATTTTTTTCTGCAGCCTCGCCACCAATGCTTCTATACAGAACAGGCGCACGTCTGTTTCTTCACTTGCGACCGCGCAATGGTGCCATACGTTCCCGGCGACAAGGCGGTTCTTTTTATTACATAGGTCGCTCATAAGTGCACTGATATTCTAAAATTCAGCGCTCTTTACTCTGCTTCGTGATCGCTTGAGCGTAAGTTGCGAGGAAATATCTCTATCTCACATGCTTCTTTTATCTTCAAATAAATATTTGCATATAATTTTTGGAAAAGAGCCAACATTGCAAGGAGAGCTTACAGCATCCCATTCCTAGGTCGTAATTGAGAGAGCAGCCGTGGATTACTACAGCTCAATAATAGTAATAGCTGGTTTTGGGGGAAAGGAAATGGCGCAGTATCTGTCTCGTTGGTCACCTGAACCGCGCCGTGACGGAAGGGATAAAGGAGGGAGTGAAAGAAGAAAGGAAGAGAGTGAGGTGCCGCAGTGGAGGGCTCCGGAATAATTTCGACCACCTGCGGATCTTTAACGTGCACTGACATCGCACAGCACACGGGCACCTTTAGCGTTTCGCCTCCATCGAAACGTGGCTGCCGCGGTCGGGTAATGCGGTCACCGCGTGTTTCCATTTGCTAGCTGCTACAGACAAGTCCAATGTTGCCCATTACCGACCTATCACTCTATACGCGGGGTACGAAGCGGGGTAGTGAGAGAGAGAGAGAGATAGAGATGTGCGCTCCATGCATTAGCGCTGACAAGATTGTGGCAGTCACGTGGCACTCCAGCAATAGGGCGCAGCGTTCATTGCTGGGCCAACCTCTCGCGATGCGATAAAACATTGACACCTGCTGGTGCGCAGGGTTGGCGCGCTATTCAGTGTGCACTGACGTTGCACACTGACGTTGCACCACTGACAACGTACAACACACGGGAGCCTTAGCGTTTTGCCTCTAAAGCAGGAATATAGTAAATATGTGTGAAAAAATGTTATGTGGATTAGCTCTGCTAATCTAGGATATACAAAGCGAAAGACTTCGGCCTTCACTGTGTTATTGGCTTTGGCGTTGACAATGTTCTAGACGACGATGGCTTTGAGCAAAGCAAAGGGGAATAACTGGCTCCCTGGATATGCAGACGCCTCATTCGTACTTTGATACTTGTAGCGGTGGAGAGATAGATGTGGCCTGAATGCATTAGCGCTGACAGCGTTGTCGCTGACATGCGGCATTGCAGCAATAGCTAGGCCGCAGCGTTCATTTGGTGATCAATCTCGCGATCAACCGCTAACTGCATGCAACCTCCCAGGGTGGCAGGGAGGGCGGGCTGCCTATCCAGTGTGCGGAACGCAATCAAAGCAGGATTTTGCAGTTGGACACGAACGCAACGCACATGAACGCGAGATTGAGGTCTCCACTGACCCACGGAGCCGGTTGTACGCCTTTCCTTTCGTGAAAATGAACGGCCTTTGCAAAGTTGTCAACGCCAATGAACTCTATGAATGCCGTCGGCTCACTTGTTTGGTTTTTGAGGAAAGGAAATGGCACAGTAACCGCATCACATATCTCGGTGGACGCCCGAGCCGCGCCGTAAAGGAAGGGATAAAGGAGGGAGGGAAAGTAGACACAACTGATAATTGAAAGTAGGATTTTGAGGAAAGGGGGTGCGCTGCGCAGCGGCTTTACACCTGTGGCTCGGTGCTACTAGTGGCGCATGTGCAGTATAGTAACTAGGGAGCGAGAGAGAGAGAGAAACGGGGAGTGGCGAAAGGTCAGGCGATGGAGTCGGCGGCGGCCACCTGCGCCGTGCGTGACATCACTCGTGCTCCGACATACGCCGGGTCGCGCGAAGCGCGGTATTGACTTGCGTAGTGAATCTTTTCGCTTCAAAACTGCTATCGCCGCCCTCAGCCGGCTGCAACCCACCGGCCGCTGTACCCCACTAGTGCGGGACATTCGCTCGCGCATCGGGCGTCTCGAGTAGAGAGGATGCGCCGTGCGTGAACAGTGGGTGCCCGGTCACTGCGGCATCGCCGGCAAAGAAGAAGCTGACGAACTCGCGACCACCGCAAGTCTACTACATGCCAGCAATCTGCCCCTTTGGCTGGAGGATTTGTGTGCGGGAATCCACGGCCATCTCCGAAAGAAGCACCCCGACCCACGCATCTCAGAAGGTGAGCGCTTGGACAGCGTCAACGGCTGTCGCGCAATCACGCGGTCGCAACGTGCAATTATCCTCCGCGTGCGCATTGGCTGCGTGTGGCCCCGGGGAACGAAGGGAGCGTCACAGAATCGCGACGAGTGATGTGTGTGACGGATGCGGTGCAGTGGAAACACTAGACCACCTGCTCCTTCACTGTGCCGCGTACGCCGATGCTCGTCGCGATATGCTTGCGGCCTATAGGACGCTGGGAATACTACCAGACTCCCTCGAGACGCTATTGTGGCCGCAGGGCAGTGCGCGCACCCGTGAGCGAACCGTGGTGAGCCTCTGTGCGTTCCTCGAACAGACGGCCTTGACGTCCCGTCTGTTCTCCGCCAGGTAGTTACATGCAGTGACCGTACGCTCCGCGAGTTCTACCTTGGACGACTAACAACTGGATGCCCCACTCCAATTGTCAAGGTAGTGCTGTGCGCGTATGTTTTTGTTGCTCTACAATGAACTAATCACGCGCACAATCTGGACACATTTCTTATTGTGTAAATAGTTGGTCTATATTACCTCTCCCCCTATCCTCTCATCCTGTCACCTCACCTTTTTCATTTCTCCATTCTGCCTGCTATCTTTTATTTCCGCTGTCCCACCTCAGGTGCTTCAGTATTGATGCAGACGCTGGGGCTAGCAAAAATCTGTTCCTTCCTTTTTATTATATTTTAATAAGAACAACTTACTACTACTACATCCACTACGGCAGCTGTTTCTTCCTTCGCTCCCTCCTTTATGCTTTCCCTTAAGCCTCAGTTTAGGTGTCCACCGAGATATGTGAGTCAGTTACCGTGCGGCCACCTTCCTGGGAAACAAACTTTTGCAATTCGTCAACACAGCCTCAGTGTTCGACTTAAAGGGACTTTGCAATGCATAAAAAGTCGCTTGTAAATGTTTTCAATGCTTATAAATGATGCTTGAAGCATTCACACCAAGTATGAGTCTTCGGAATTGAGCCGGCCATTTATTATGAATTTTTAAAACCGTGGTTTTTATAATTCGCGGGCCGATTAGTGAAAAAAGACGTCACTGTACCCATGACGTCTCCAGGCCACCACACGCTCTCATTCGCTGGAGCCACGGCAGCCACGACGTCACGGGCACACTTCCGGTAGCCGTGAAAATCGTTTGCTTCTGCCGGCTCGGTGGTTGTGGTGGTGGTAAAAACATTTATTAATTATAGAGAGAGGTGTTGGGGTCCGTGACCTGAAGGGTCACGCCCTTACAACCACTAGGTGGGGATGCCTAGTCAGGCACCCCATTGGCGGTTGCCGCAGCCCGGGCACGCTGCGTTAAGGCCCTTTGGGCCTGGAGGGTGCAGCAGCCGGACAGGGTCGCCTCCCAGTTCTCTCGGGTGGGGTTTGGGATAGGGGGTAGGGATGGGTTCTGCTGGCAGGCCCACACCATGTGGTAGGTGTCCGACACCTCCCCACAGTGAGAGCACCGCCCGTCGAATTGAGGATTGAAATGCTTTAGAGTTGCCGGGCACAGCATCGTGTTAGTGAGCAGGCGCAGGGGTACCCGCTCGTTGGCCTTCCCCAGCCCTTTGCAAGGAGTGGGAAGAGTTTGGTGGGTTGATTTGTAGTAATCGCATATTTCCTTAAAAGTGCAAACCGGATTGAAATCGGAGTCCTGGTCATCGTCGGCTGGCCACCCTCTCGGGCAAGCGCGAGCCATGGCATTGCCTTCGCGCATATGGTTTCAGTTTTCCTCTGCCGCCTCCTTCTGTCGGGAGTTCCGGAGCCACTCGCAGTGGCTCGCTGAGTCGCTACTGTCGTCGCTGCCGTCCAGCCGGTACGGCGTGAACGCATAGGGCTCGACGCCCATCGCGGCCGTAAGAGCGAGCAGTCGCGCCTCGAGGTCCGGGTCCATTACTGCTAACCACAACAGACGACATGCAATGAAACCCGACGCGCGCCGCAATCCCGCTGCCGACGCTGCTGGTGGGGTGCTAGGAGCGACAACTGGAAGTTGCAAAAGAACGTCAGCAGATGACGTATTCATGGGCGGGGCCCAGTCCCAGAGCTGTTTTCTTTATTTTTGTCTGGTGCTCCGCGTGTACGAGATGAGAGGGAAAGAAGGAGCGTAATTTTTAATCGTCTATTTCATGGCGTTATTAATCCTAGCTTAAAAATTCTTGCGTTGGGGTTACGAGTGATGAAATCCCTATCTCTCGTCTGCTTTACGTAATCTCAATTAATTTATTGCATAGACCTTTTAAGTGCGTTAAATACGGGAGCTTCAATTGTTTACATCGGCGTGCTCAGAAAACGTGGCGAAGAACAAATGGAAACATCCGTGGGACTTTATTTTCCGGAAACATACCTTCTATGTAGGGTGCCTGGATGCCCGCCCGTCGAAGTTCCCTACTTGGATGGATGATGGGTGATGGATGGATGGATACGGCTTAACCCTTTAAATTGGGCGGTGGCTCAAGCCACCTAGCCATGACGCTTTCGCTTTCACACTGACTTTATTTACACTGGTCGAAGTTTGACACGAAACACATGGATACAAAAGGGAACAGCGGGAAGAGGAGATTGTAAAAGCGCACCCCTTGTCGGAGGTGAACAGCGTGACGGAGAGGGAGAAGGCACGTTTGTCATCGCTCCTCTACGAGTACAACGCGACATTCACTGACCGCCCGGGCCTCACTACCCTAGTCAGGCACCGAATAGACACGGGTGACGCACTGCCTTGGAAGTGCAATCCTAGATCAATTAGCTTGGCTAAGAGGAAAGCACTGGACAGCACCTTAGACGAACTTATCGACACTGGCGTTGTTGAGAGGTCTAACAGCCTTTGGGGCTTCCCGGTAGTCTTGGTTCCAAAGAAAGATGATACATATCGACTTTGCGTGGACTACCGCAAACTGAATGAGGTTACCAGAAAAGACGCGTACCCTCTACCAACCATTTCATCCCTAGTGTCCAACCTAGGTGGCGCGAACTACTTCACAACGTTCGATGCTAGCCGCTAGATGCTACTTTCATGTGGAAATGAATGAGTGCGACAAGGAGGAAACTACTTTCACTTGTCACAGAGGCCTTTTCCAATCCAAGAGAATGTCTTTTGGCTAGATAGGAGCACCCGCTACTTATTAGCGCCTAATGGATCGTTTTCTGGGAGATGCGAAGTGGCAACATGCGCTCGCGTGCCTAGACGGCATCGTGGTGTGCTCGAGAACGTTCGAAGAACACCTGCGCCGCTTGAGGGACGTCCTAGAGAGGCTGAGGTCCGCGGGAATCACTTTGAACACAATGAAGGCACAGATCGCCGCAACTCGAATAGCACTTTTGGGGTTCACGATCGACAGAGGCCGCATTCTGCCGTGCGATGATAACTAGAGGCTGTGTTTAAGTTTCCTTCGCCCACAAATATAGCCGGTCTCAGGCGCTTCTTGGGAATGGCGATCTTTTATCGCCAGTTCATCCCAGATTGTGCAGCGCTGCAGGCGTCTTTGACAATGCTTTTGAAGAAAGGCGAGCGCTGGCGTTGAGGTCACGAGCAAGAGGATGCACTGCGCAACCTCACCAAAGTGCTCCCTGACACGGCTGAGTGGCAGCTACCCGACCTAAACAGGGAGTTTGTGATTCAAACCGATGCAAGCGACCTGGGCTTATGAGCAGTGTTGCTTCAGGAGCATGAAGACGTTCTCCGTCCGGTAGCTTTTGCGAGCCGTTCGTTGACGCCGGCAGAGAGAAACTACTCGGTGACAGAGAAGGAATGCCTCGCGATAGTTTTTGCTCTGCGTAAGTACGACTACTACGTAGATAGGGTGGCCTTTGTGATCGAGACGGATTACATGGCGCTCACGTGGCTGAGACGACTCAGCAAGCCGAGCGGCCGCATAGCGCGTTGGCCCCGGTTGCTGCAGCGTTACGACTTCTCCGTGCTCTACCGCGAAGGGAAAAACAACGCTGTGGCTGACGCACTCTCGCGAGCGCCTATCCAGTGCGCGGAAGGTCACGCGACCGACCTCCCGACAGCCGGAGAGAGTCAGGGACAGAACTGAGCCGTAGCCCATGTAAGGAACGCGGACCAACCGTTTACCCAGGGACAGAGCGTGAACCACGTGGACTACGCGAGTTCCATGGGGTTCTTGTTCAGCATAAAGGAGCTGCTCGAGGCTCAGCAGAAGGATCCGTTTTGTCGAAAGTTGTTCGACGGGCTCCGGGAGCCGGGCGGCAGGGCCGCCGTGCACACGGAGACGGCTGGTTTTGCTGTCGGTGCGGAGCGCTCGGAAACAGCTGGTAGTGCTTTGAGCGCGATGGATTCGTATCTGCTAAATTCAGACGGTGTCCTGCTTAGGTATATCCCATCCGAGAAGGACACAAACGAGGCGTTCAGGTGGTGATTCCTCGAGTATTGAGGCCAGCACTGTTACGCTACTTTCACGACTCGTGCATCGCTGGGCATGCAAGCGGCCCCAAGACTTACACTGCGTTGTGTCGCTTTGCTACCTGGCTTGGCATGAAAAGGGACGTAATACGCTACGCCCGCTTGTGCCATGTGTGCCAAAGTGTGAAGCGCCGAGGCGGACGGCTACCCGGCCTCATGCACTCGATTAACTGCCAGAATCCCTGGCAGATCACGGCGTGTGACATCAAGGGACCTTATGCTATGACACAGAGTACGAACAAGTTCTTGCTGGTAGTCACGGATCACTTCAGAAAGTGGGTAGAAATTTTACCCCTTAGAAAGCTGACGGCACGAGTGATCATGGAGAAGTGTATGAACATATTCACCAGGTTCGGTTTCCCAGAGCAGCTGATAACGGGCAACGCGTCCTACTTCACTGCGAAGGTGTTCGTTTATTCGTGCGCTGCACTTGGCATAAAGCACAAGAAAACGACCACCTATCATGCTCAGTCAAACCCCACGGAACGAGTCAATCGCAACGTTAAGCACATGGTTGTCGCGTACTCTGAGAGTCATAAAGATTGTGACTCCTATCTGCCGGATATAGCGTTTGCTTTCCGTTCGAACGTTTACCGCTCGACTGGGTATGCGCCGTCTTCTCTTAATCTGGGTAGAGAGCTGCTAAATCCGAAGTACTAGATTCTATCGGACAGCAGGAAGACGCCAGTCGATTAGTCAGCACGAGCTGAATACGCGACGCAGCTACGCGCTAAGATGGCGGCAACCTGGGCACTGCTAGGGCGGAGCAGAAAGCACAGTACGACCGCTCGCACTGGAATGTTCACTACGAAGTGGGCGATCAGGTGCTTCGACGCCAGCACGTTCTCAGCGACACTTGCAAACAGTTTGCTGCCTCGTTGGCGCCGAAATAGATCGGGCCGTTCTGCGTGCGAGAAAAACTTTGAAAACTAAACATTTTGAGAGATTTGTCTGTCTCCATGGTTGGGTTTGAAGACTTATAATAAACTGCACATCTCCAACCAAAATTTTAACTTTAACCCAACGTTTCGGAGCCGACTCAGCTCCATCATCGTGGGTGACTGAGGGCTGTAGCTTGCGTCTTCTAAGTATGGAAGGAAGGGGGGGGTGAAAAGAACGACAGCTGTGGTGCGAAAGGCGTGGGGGAGGGGGGTTTTGGCTGTTAGTCACGCTGGCGCACTGCAGGGAGGTGCTGAATGGCGACTTTTTTCGTTGCGTTAAAGAGCGAAGTCCCTGGGCATATACTGGGTGCAGGTTTCCTTTTGTACGGTTTATATTGTTCGGGGTGGTTTGGATATGCCGGGATTCCAGAAGGAGCCTCTTGTGGTAATTTGTTTCGGTTCCGATGATGCGGTTTCCTCAAAGTTGATTCTATGGTCGCAGTCCTCGGAATTGTCGGCTACTGGATTGCGCTCTCCTGCGAATTTGCGGCCGTCGTTCCTATGTTGCCGAATTCTTTCTTTGAAATTTTTGGTTTCGCCGATGTAGCCTGCGTCGCAGTCGGCGCATGGAATTTTGTAGACAATGCCTTGTGCTCTTTCTCTCGGCGGCCGATCTTTGGGAACAGGTAGGAAAAGCGCAACAGTGTTTGTGGGCTTGTGCGCAATCTGGAGAGCCGATTTTTTCAGGATTCGGCCGATGGTTTCGCTGACACCTTTGCCATAAGGTAAAGTGACGTATATTGGTGGTGGCGTTGGTCTTTGTGCGTTGATTTCTTGACGAATGTTGTGTTTTTGACGTCGAATTGTTTTTTTAATAAAGTTTTTGGGTAGCCTTTCATGGCGAGTTCTTTGGATATCGTGCGTTGTTCTTTTTTTCCGTCAAGTTCTGTGCTGCAGTGTGTCTAAACTTTTCTGAACAGCGGCTTCATCACTGATGCTTTATGGACTGGCGGGTGGTTCGAAGAGAAGTGGAAATACCGGTCTGAGTGGGTTGGTTTGCGGTATACGGAGAATTGAAGGGTATTGTCGTCTCGAGAGACGAGGATGTACAAAAACGGCAGGGAGTTTTTTTGTTCCACCTGTAGCGTGAACTGAATGTCAGGTTCTACGGAGTTTTAATGACGAAGGAAATTTTGAGTGTTAGATTTTTTGATGATGGCGAAGCAGTCGTCGACATACCTGAGGAAAATCTAGTTTCGGGTGAAATGAGTTGAGGGCTCGTTGTTCGACGTGTTCCATTGTTAAATTGGCCATTACGATAGAGATGGATGCTCCCATTGGTGTTCCTTTCACTGGTCGGTAAAATTCCCCGTTTGACGGGAAGTATGTGTTTGATAGGCACAACTCCAGGAGGCGGCACACATCATTTACACTCAGCGGGGTTCGTGCTCTGAGTGCGTCGTCGCGTTTTAGGGCGTCGCGGGTAGCGGCCCCCGCAAGCTTCACGGGATGTTTGTGAAAAGGGACACCACGTCGAAGGAGACAAGGCATTCGTCAGCCTCAAGGGTAGCTTGGGACACCAGTTCGATGAAGTGACTAGAATGACGGATATGGGTCGCTGTTTTTCCTGCGATTGGGGATATTAGTTTGTGAAGGTATTCTGACAACGAGCGAAGAGGGGAACACCGGAAGTCGACCATCGGGCGCAAAGGGATCCCTGGTTTGCGGACTTTGGGCAAGCCGTAAAATGCTGGAGCCGATCCGTTGGTGCTGAATAACTGAAGGTAGAGGTTTCAGAAGGTGGGGGTTTTTTCGGATACTTATTTCAATGTTTTGTTTAGCCTTGCTTGGGTAGTGGTTGTGGGGTCCTTCTTCAATTTTGCATATTCTTGACTGCTGAGTAAGGTGGATATTTTCTCTTCGTAGTCCCGTCTGTCGAGAACGACTGTTGTGTTGCCCTTGTCCGCTGGGAGGATCACTGTGTTGGTGTCTGTCTTGAGGTCTTGCAGGGCTTGCCTTTCATCCGGATTTAGGTTTGGTTCTGTTCGGTGTGCTTGCACTGAATTCAGTACATCTATTGTTTTGAGCCCGACCTCTTCTCGTACACCAGGTTCCAGTTGCCGGATACCGACTTCAAGCGCAGACACGATTGCTGGAAGAGGGGTTCTGTTAACTTGGAGGTTGAATTTGTGTCCCTTGGCTAGGATTGACGTTTCGGCGGTTGTGAGCTTCCTGGCGGAGAAGTTGGCGACCAGGTCAGAATGGTCCGGTGGGGGTTGTTTGGGCCGGCGTTGAAGTTCCGACAGCTTCTCTGTCTGCTTGGTGCGGTGTTTGTCGGCTTCTGATGATGCGGTTTCTTTGGCAAATGCCTCGATAGACGTCACTAGGCTGGGCATCTTGTGCTCGAGTGGTCGGCGGGCGAAGAAGGCGTCGACTTCTTTCTTCCTAATTACGCAACGGCACTCATATATCCGTGCCGTCATTAGGTGCTGTTCTGCCTTGTTGATGATGTTTCGTCCTTCAGGTGTGGGGACCAGGCGTCGTAGTCGTAGGCTCTGGGGTACAACCTTGGTTTCCTTGCATTTCGTGGCGAATTCCAGTTGTGTCTTGAACACCGAGATGCTTTGCATGGGCTTGATGTACTTCTTGGCAAGCTGCATAGATTCTAGCCCGAAGTCTCCACGGATAGATTGAAAGCTAAACATTTTGACAGATTTGCCTGTCTGGTTGGGTTTGAAGACTTATAATAAACTGCACATCCCAACAAAAAATTTTAACTTTAACCCAACGTTTCGTAGCTGACTTGGCTCCTTCATCGGGGGTGACTGAGGGCTGTACGTGGCGTTTTTTCAGTATGGGAGGAAGGGGGGGGGGTGAAAAGAACGACAGCTGTGTCGCGAAAGGCGCGGGGGAGGTGGTTTAGGCGGTTAGTCACGCTGGCGCACTGCAGGGAGGTGCTTAATAGTGACTTTTTTTCGTTCCATTGAAGAGCGAAGTCCCTGGGCATATACTGGGGGCAGGTTTCCTTTTGTGCGGTTGATATTGTTCGGGGTGGTTTGATATGCCAGGATTCCAGAAGGATCCTCTTCTGGTAATTTGTTTCGGTTCCGAGGATGCGGGTTTCTTCAAAGTTAATTCTATGGTCGGAGTCCTCGGAATGTTCGGCTACTGGATTGCGCTCTTTTGCGAATTTGAGGACTTCGTTCTTATGTTGCCGAATTCTTTCTTTGAAATTTTTCGTTTCGCCGATTTAGCTTGCGTCGCAGTCGGCGCATGGAATTTGGTAGACAATACCTTGGGCTCTTTCTCTCGGCGGCCGGTCTTTGGGAACATGCAGGCAAAGCGCAACACTGTTTGTGGGCTTGTGCGCAGCCTGGAGACCCGATAGAATTCGGGCGATGGTTTCGCTGACACATTCGACATAAGGTAAAGTGACGTATTTTGGTGGTGGCGTTGGTCTTTGTGCGTTGATTTCTTGACGAATGTTGTGTTTTTGACATCGAATGATTTTTTTTGAATAAAGTGTTCATGACGAGTTCTTTGAATATCGTGCGTTGTTCCTTTTTCCTGTCAAGTTCTGTGCTGAAGTGTGTCTCAACTCTTCTGAACAGCGTCTTCACCACTGATGCTCTATGGACTGCCGGGTGGTTCGAAGAGAAGTGGAGATACCGGCCTGAGTGGGTTGGTTTGCGGTATACGAAGAATTGAATGGTATTGTCGTTTCGGGACACGAGGACGTCCAAAAACGGCAGGGAGTTTTCTTGTTCCACCTCTAGCGTGAACTGAATGTCAGGTTCTACGGAGTTTAAATGACGAAGGAAATTTTGAGTCTCAGATTTTTTGATGATGGCGAAGCAGTCGTCGACGTACTTGAGGAAAATCTTTGGTTTCGGGTAGGATGAGTAGAGGGCTCGTTGTTCGACGTGTTCCGTTCTTAAATTCGCCATGAGAGAAACTTTCCTCGCTCGTTTACAGGCTCGAGGAATTGCGGTCGAAACCGACAGGCGGACCGGTGCACGTATGCGACCTGAAACGTTACGTGCAGCGAGATGAGTGGGTAGAGGACACAGCCCGACCCGCGCCGCAGTCGGATAACGAGCGCTGCGATCAGCCGGTGAACCCCGTGTCCCGCTATAACTTGCGCCCTAGACAGAAACATAATCTGCGTGCGCAGCCCAGAGCGTTGGCGCGAGACGGCAGGCAGTCCCGTAAGACGCATGAACGTACAAGCCGCTCATGCCGATCAGTGGCACGCAAGACTGACTTGCGCTAACTCACATGACTCGCGTGAGGGTAGAACAGTAGCACACGCTGCGGGAGTTGGCTGCATCTGTGTTAACCTTTTTTCAGCGCAGATGGAAAAGAAACAGGGCACATCAGAACGACACCGTTCCACTACCAACTACTAGCCACCATCCAGCTTCGGCAACACGCCGCGCCCAAGGCCCGACTCTACCCCCGCCTGCGACCTGCAGTCGCCACCTTGGCCACCCCGGCTACCTGCCTCATCGCATCGGAGCTGCCCATGTGCCGACTGTGCGCCACCGCCTGCCGGGACCCTATTACCACCGCAACACTGGCCCTCGCCTGCTGATCAGGTATGCCAGGGCAGCACAACCGCGGCCTCAACCATAAAGCGCCGCAGCCCTTGCCCCTGAAGCCACATGACCCAGTACCTCCGAGCGCAGCGATGGACCTGATCTTCTAGCCATCGCAGCCGGCGCCAAGGAGGCGGTCGCCCGAATTCACCGGAATGGCGCAGCAGCGCGCACTCGGAAGACCGAGACGGGGAGCAAGATGCCGAGCGTCATCGTGCGGGATGCCAAGCCTACGGAGCGAACCAGCTGATCGTCGGGGGCGGAGCGCGGCCGTCAACTGATGGACCTGCGAAAGCCGAAGAATATCGAACCCCGATCCCTGGATGGCGGAGAAAATCAAGTAATGCTGCCCCTGTTTCTGTGTTCGGGAGGCTTCTTAAGGAGGGGAGGATGTGGGATACACTGGCATCCCCTCCTTGCTCCCCGCGCAAGCGGCGCCCGTGACTTAGACGGGCGCGCTGGCCTCCAGGAATGTGGAGAGAAAGCACCCCTGCGACTCTGCTCATTTCCGCCCCAGCACTCACGTGACGTCACGGCAGCGCGCTGCCTTCTGCGCAGAGGGTAGCATACCTAATCTTGACAGCAACGATTTGCTTCAAGGGAGGCAATGACCGATGGGATAAAAGGCGGAAACGCGCGGCGGGAAGGAACTCTCGCTGCCGAACCTTACCTAAGTGCCCCAAGGGACCCCTTTCGCTGCCCACCGGCCCCCGAACACCAACGCCAGACGACGTCAACGACCTGGTGAGCTGCTGTACATCTATTTTACTGATAGAACATTCTTCCGCAGTGTGCTTTACATCACGTTAGGATAATAAACTATTTCCTAGCGTGCCCTGCCGTTGCCTATTTCGTCAGGACCTGCCGTGGCTGCGACTCTTCGCCACGGGTTGGGGAAACGTGTTGCGTATTTGAATAACGCGTGCGTGTAGCTGGCACAAAAGCTTGAATTCCGTTCCGGCTGGACGCTGTTACCCCTTAGGCTGGAATTAAAATTCAGAAGTGAAGGACAAACCATGCATGTTTCATGGTTCTTTTGGCTGATCCAATTGTTCTGAATATATTTCAACAAGTGAACAGGGTAAATAAAGAAAAAACAGGACGACTGGGATCTGATAGGTGAGTATAGGAGCTGCTGACTTTTGATGACAAACCAAAGAGAGGCGTTCTTTTGCGATTGATAGACTTGTTAACTGTGATGACTGCAAGGATGCGAAGCTCAACCTTTTCAAGCTCATTTATGATGCCACGGTGCACAGTGTTCAGCTGCTGAGCACTGATTTGTTCAACTTGCAAAAAGTGAAGAACACTTTTTTGTGATGACAGGAGGCTTTGAATCATAAAGACATGAGCTGTCTTTGCTGCATTTCAAATGTTGCTGGCAGCGCCGACAATCGTGCCACCCTTATAATCAAAATACGCCTGTAGATGGATCTCATCTATCATGAGAACCACTGACTTCTCATGATCCTTCGTTGCACTCGCGATCTTCTTCGCATAAAGCAGGAAAGAAGCATCCTGCTGCTCAGCTGCTGAATTTATAATATATTCATAGCATACACGCCTGATCGTGGACTCGAGCGGCAACGTGAGACCTCCGTAGTTGCGCAAGTACCTAGAAACATGAGGAGAGATAGTAAATAAAAGGCTGGAAAATACCAACACCTCTGAAGAGTAGCGGGTTGATTTGCGTAAAAGGAGAAAGCTTTTTTCATTAAAAATGCCAAAGCATCTTGCCGATCTTCGTCTAGCATTTCTTGATTTGCTGCATCTTCAAGAAGATATAGCACGAGCTTCAATATGCCACCTGTTTTGTCTTCAGGTTTGCGGAAGGCAGGAGCCTTATCAGAGCTCTCAATGTCATCCAATAGACCTGTCAAGAACCGAATATCATTCACAGTTTTTGGAATGATCTCAACGCCATCAAGCTTGGTGACCTCGACATCATGAAAATGCAGCTTTAGAGAGAGGTCCTCGGTGGCTAACTGACTTTTTCATTGCTGGGGCACCATCGACAGTCAGAATGAGGAAGCGCATAAATTCATGCTGGGAAACCAGCGTCCAAAATTTGGAGACCTTGATGCATGGTATTCATTTGAACAGCGCCTGAAAGTTGTCAATTTTGTTTCTGTCCTTTTCCGCCTAGTGTGTTTCATAGAGAAGTTGATGACATCGTGTAACGCAGCTGCCTCTAGGCGCGTCCTCTTTTCATCTGGGGCCTCTCGAGACGTGCTTGCATTTGGGGCAGAAAGAAATGCCGGGCAGTCTGGAAGCATGCTTGGAACAGCATCAGGTCGTAACCGTACGAGCTTCGCCGGCACTTGTATTACTTTTCCGATCTTAGTATACGTGTCGCTTGTTCTAGTTACCATGTCGGGCGGTTTAAACTGGCGCTCGCAGACCTTGGATAAGAAAAAAAAGACAAAAGCTCTAGAACCTGAAGCTTAAAAATCAGACAGGTGCATGACAGTACGAGAGAAATTTCTATAAATATCTTATGAACGCAATGCCAGCAATACTATTTCGCTACGAATTTACAGATTTAACCGGTCCAAAAGAAGCAGCACTACGGAATTATCTCGCAACACAATGCCCGCTGCGTTTTCAATGCAACTGAGGGAGGAGTAACCACGACAGGTAAAGGAATGTTTCCTTACCACCGACCGCTTTCCTGGAGTGAAATCCGCACGGTGGATAGCTCTAATTCATTGAGCTCTTCTTGCTTGGTCCGAATGGAAGGTGAAGACTCGCACACGCTCACTCCCATCATAGTTCCCGCGGTACCGCGGTACGCAGCAATGCCCAGGCATTATCAGAGCCTGCACACTTGACACACACCTCCCGGCACCGACGTACTTCCTCGTCGTTACCGTAACGGTGCTGACTCTTAAACAGCGTTGAGTTTCGTGGCACACACTGCACGAAAAAAAAGAAACGCAGAAATGCGAACACGTGCAACTACATTCACGAAATGAAGGAACCACTGATGTTTACTGCAGTGCGAACGCATTTTCCAGTCGAGAACTCTCTACGAACACGAAATAGTATAACAAAACCACGTACAAAAAACAATATTACCTTCCAAAATAAGCGATTCAACAAAAAGTGTCATTTTTTACAAAATACCATTTTTATTTTTGCAGGAAACAGCAATAAAAGCATCACAATGTTGTCTTATGTTCGATACTTAGGCTGGTACTGCTGGTGTCGTCCTCGAGCGGGACCACGAGAATGGACAGCCAGGGTGCCCGGAGAACAAAGAACGTACTTGTTTATTCGGTGCTGATATTTATAGCCGAAGGTGGAAAGGGGTTAGTGCAAACGGAGGGCGAGGGATAAACACGTGGTAAGAGAGCGTACAGAGACAGCTTGCGTGCTTTCATCTGATATGATACATCCTCCTTCTCAACAGCTGTTTACCGCCAAGCTCAACACCGCTGGCTTGTCTGCTGAATGCGTTGGACATAACCCAGACGCTCTGGTGGTCGCATCTGTCGTGTTGTCCTTCGTAGTGGCTGAAGCGCTGACTGCTCAGCTGTCGTCGGTGGAGCCACAGGGGCAGTTGACGCCACACCTTGTGATGATGCCCTGTTGTCGCCGAAATCTTCGTCTGGTGAGTCGACATCACATTATGCAAAAAAACAGCGCGAACAAACGGGGACTAGACGAAGAATACACAGGAACAAGCGCTAAATCTCAACTAAAGTTTAATCACAGGAAGCACACTTATAAAAGGAAACAGAAAACGAAAAAACACAAAATCAGAACGCATGTGTTACTATGTGATGCCCAGATATGCAACCTCACAGTCACGCAGGAGCAGGGATGGTTGGCTGACACATAATCTTGGTTTCTTTGTCATGTTATACGCCTCGATAATTTCCCTGGTCAACTGGTCGGGGTGTTTGTACAAAATGTCAGTAAAATGCAAGGACGGAAAACATGATTGACACTCTCGGCAATGATCAATTAGATTAGTGGAGCGATTAGATTCTAATGAATTGAGATGTTCTCCGAGTCGTGTGTTAATACAACGTCCCGTTTGCCCAATGTATATCTGACCACAGGATAGGGGGATTTTATAAACTACCCCTTTGGAGCACGGCACAAAACTTTTAGCGTGCTTAACACCACAGGACGCTACAGATTTCTTGGGGTTGCGGGACTTATTTTCTACTGCTGAACAAATTTTACTGAGCTTATTCGGGGCCGAAAAAACCACATCAACTTTATACCTATGGGCCACATTTTTAAGACCATGAGACAGGCGATGCACATAGGGAAGGACTGCGAACTTTTTCCGCAATGTCGGCGCTTTAAGCTTTTTAATTATTTTATTGCAACCCAAAGTGATAAGCTCAGCTGGATATCCTGCTTCCTTTAGTCTCTTAGCCTGATTATCAAAGCTTTCTTGCATAGCATGGTGACAAGATTTTGACAACGCAGATGACAAGGATGAAACAACAATTCCACATTTCACTACCTTAGAATGATGTGACATAGTTCAGCAGCGGTTTGTTGGCACGTGGCGCGTAATTCCAACACATGTGTCCCTTCCACTCAGTCAAACATAAATCTAAAAATTGTATCTGGTTATCGACCGGTACCTCAGTGGTGAACTGTAAACCCCGTGTATCACCAACTCGCCCGCTTATCTATCCTGTTGGACATCACATTGTTCCTTCGTTGCCAAAAGGTGTCGGCGGTTGCGCCGAAGAACGGTATTGTCCTCTGTGCACACGTGAAAGGCCCGCGGACCGGCCGATCCAACGACCGCGAGTTTTCGTGACCATGTCTTGAAGTTCACACGTGCCACGTCGTTGTTGGTCAGGCGTGGTAGAGCTCGCTTGTCGCGGCTTATCTGTCGGTGTTTTTTTACCCGTACAGCAGGCAGGGGATTGAAGTCCGGCACGGGTGTGCGCAGCCGCGTTCCTTGGAGCAGCTTGCCTAGGGACCGGCCATCTTCAGTAGGACTTGCCCTGTAATTCAACATGCCCAGCCAAAAACACTCGCTAGCAGCTTTCGTTTTCTTTAGGATGCGCTTCACGATTTGTACACCCTTTTCCGCAAGCCCGTTAGATTGAGCATATTCCGGTCTCGATGTCACATGTTTTAAATCATAAAGATGCGCAAAAAGAGCGAACTCGTCGCTGCTGAACTGCGGGCCGTTATCTGTGCAAACCTCGGCAGGGATGCCGTACCGTGAAAATACTGCACCTAGATTATCGATGACTGAACAGGCTGTCGTGTCGGGCAGCAGCTCCACCTCTGGGAAAGTGGACATCTAGTGGTAGGCACACAGATGTCTTCATGAGTATTGAAAGAGATCGACCCCGACACGGTGCCATGATTGAGTAGGCGTTGTCCGAATAATCAAAGGCTCTGATCGTTGCTTATAAGCATATGTCTTGTACGCTGGACAACTTTAGATCACAGACAATGTCAGAGTTTATGCTCGGCCAATAGACCATCTGCCTAGCCTTAGCTTTGCACTTCACCTGACCAAGATGACCAGCGTGAATCCGTTTTAGCATATCTTGCGCATGCTTGTCGGAACTGCTACTTTCGATGCTTTCAGGAGTAAAACGTTAACCACGGAAAGTTCGGCAGCCACCAGTTTCAGTGGACCGTCCACAGTCTCTTCCCTCGCTTGCTTCCTCCGCACTACGCCCCAAGGTGCGGATCGTTGGCGGTTTCTCATGCAAGTTTCGCTGCTGTCTGTTCACTCACGAGTGCTGACACAACCGTTACCGCGTGAACTTCAAAGTCGCACGAGTCTGCAGATGCCTTGTCGTCAGGAGGAGGAGACTGGGACAGCATATCAGCCAGGGCCATCTGTTTACCGGGAACAAAGGTGAGGGTGTAATCGTATTTGAGCAATCGAAGGAAAAAACGTTGCACTCTAGGCGGTGTTGGAGATGAGGGTTCCTTGAGTGAGCTCTTTCAGCGCCGCAGGTCCCTTCTCCTAATGACGTTGTCGGACTTGGTTATGAAGGAAACTGTACAGGGGGTTTATTATACATTATTTACAAGATTTTGGAACCCATTGGAGGGTGATGGGGGAAAGTCGGACGATCTGAGAAGATCTGAGGATTATCGAGGTTTCCTTCCTCACGGCACTCGTCGTCCGGTTTTAAAAGTGTCCGGTCCCCAGGATTCCCCAGGCTCGAGGAGGTCTTCGCCAGATTGGGCGAGGCCTAACTTGCGTTGTTGCACACACACACACACACACACACACACACACACACACACACACACACACACACACACACACACACACACACACACACACACACACACACACACACACACACACACACACCACCACCACCACTCACTCACTCACTCACTCACTCACACACACGCACGCACGCACACACACACACACAAACACACACGCACACACACACACGCACACACACACGCACACGCACACGCACACACACACACACACACACACAAGGACACGCCCCCGTCACATGCCTCGCCGTAGAGAGAGGGTGCCGCTGGACCATCTCCCCCACCAGAGAGAGCGTTGTCTTCGCGTCCGGACGACAGTTCTCACGCTGTCAAGCCGAGCACGTCTTCCGGGAAGTCCGAATGGGCGAGGCGCCGGCGAGCAGGCACAGCTGAAGTGGTGAGCCACCCCTGCTCGATTTTGGCGGTCGCTAGCTGCCTCCGTGCCACAAGGTCGATCTTCCGGGAGCAATGTTGTTTACAAACAGGGCAGAATCCTCCGTCTCGAATCCAATAAACCAAGCGAGGACCGGCCGTGGAACCAAGATGCCCATCGCTGTGCAGTGACCCCGGTTGCAGGTGTCCCGGGCCGAAAACGCAGCTGAACTAGACCGGCTGTCGCCAGAAATCTTACAGCGGCATGTCGGCTCTGCCTTTCTTTGATATGTTCATCAGCGGACTGTGGTCACTGTCGAGGATGATTGGGCGGCCATAAACAAAATGATTGAACTTTTCGCAACAGAACAGTAAAACCAAGGCCTCTTTTTCAATCAGTGAATATCTTTGTTCCGATTCGGTCAGAGCTCTTGACGCGTACGCTACCAGTTTCCAGCAATCCCCGTGACGTTGTAGGAGCGCCGAGCCAACGCCACTTTGAGAAGCATCAGCAGTCACTTTTTTCTGCAAGCATGGGTCAAATATGGCCAGCACTGGTGCTTCGCTCAACTCTTGACATCTAGCTTGCCACTCGTTTTGCGATTCGGTGTCCAATCTAAAATGAAGTCTTGTTTGAGTAGAGAACGAAGCGGTGATTTGCGGTGTGAAGTGACGGCAGATACTTGCTGAAGTAGTTAACGACCCCGAGTAACCTCTGCACCGCGAATTTGTCTTGAGGCTTTGGAACTTTCAGAAGCCCATCTGCGAGATGGGGATTGGGCCCAATGCCTTTGTGTCTAGTGATGTCTCCCAAGAACAGAGCTTTTTGCATGCCGAACCTGCACTTTTATGCATTAAACGTTAGGCCCGCTTCTTCAGCTGCTTTAAATGCACTGCGCAGCCACTGGTCGTGTTCCGCCCTTGTCGCACCCCAGATAAGCACATCATCCACGTACACGCGTACGCCTGGGCGGCCATCGAAAACCTTGTTGAGTTCCTTCTGAATCACCTCGCTAGCTGATGCCGCGCCGAATGGAAGTCTAAGAAACCGATATCGGCCGAAGGGGGTAGCAAATGTGTAGATGTTGGACGATTGGTCGTCTAGTGGGATTTGATGAAATGCAGCATCTGCGTCGAGATGCGAGAAAAACTTCGCCCCTGCCAAGTCCGCTTCAATGTCCTCTCGGCGAGGAATTTGGTAGTGTTCTCTCTTCAAGCTTTCGTTTATGCGTTTCGAGTCCATGCAAAGTCTCAACTTGCCGTCTTTTTTTTTAATACAATAACTAGCGGGCCTACCCAGTCTGTCGGGCTGCTGACATTGTGGATGATGCCTTCCTTTTCCATCCGGTCTAGTTCCGCACGGAGAGGCTCTCGCCGCGACAGGTGAACCCTTCGAGCTGGCTGGACGACTGGCAGGGCTTCCTTGTGCAGCACGATCTTGTATTCACGTGGGGTGCGTCCTATCCCGTGGAAAAGCCGTGGGAATTCCTTGACGACCGGCTCAACTTGGCTCGTCGTCACGTTTTCTACAGCGCGCTGGACGATCCTTAGCTTCTCGCTGGTTGCCGAGCCCAAGATAGCACTGTGGTCTTTCTTTACAACAAAAATTTCAGCGCACACCTTATGGTCGCCAACCTTCACGGGTCCTGAAAACTTGCTGATATGTTTGATAATGTTACCCCCGTAGGATGTCAGAACGGCTCCGCTTGGCATCAGGTTAATGGCCTTAAGCTTGCGGAACATAGAAAGCGGCAAAACGTTCGCCTGCGACGCTGTATCAAGCTTGAACCTCACGTTTTGGCCTTCAAAGCAAGCGTCCACTTGTCAGTCACGTTCTATGTTAGCGCTGCCGACAGACGCGTCCAGCACATCGAAGTCGTCGTTTTCATGCTGTACTTCGTAAACGTCATCTTGTTCTGCAACAAGACGCGAAGTGGTTTCAACCAATACACGAGTATCAGGTTTTTCCGTAGGCTGGGCAGCGTCTCAAAGCATGTCTTCGGTTGCACCGCGTACAATTTGGGTCGCGCCTGGGCCCTGTCGGAACACTCTTCCTGCCCATAACAGCGCTCATATCCAGTTCTTCGTTTGCCTTACGCCAGACTTCGTTCTGACGAGCTGAAGTCTCTGCCACCTTGCATAAGGTGACAGCTTTTCCCAAGGTCAGGTTATTGTCCCCGATCAGCTTGTCTCGAAGATTTGCCGAATTGGTTCCAAACACACCTTGGTCGCGCACCATATCGTCTGTCATTGGCCCGAAGTTGCAGTGCTGCGCTTGTCTCTTTAGGGAGCGTACAAACTGCTCGAAAGGTTCCGCCTCACCCTGAAGAC
Source organism: Amblyomma americanum (assembly GCA_030143305.2). Lineage (NCBI taxonomy): Eukaryota > Metazoa > Arthropoda > Arachnida > Ixodida > Ixodidae > Amblyomma > Amblyomma americanum. The sequence goes on along the minus strand of JARKHS020020636.1, from coordinate 134,026 downwards.
GTGAACGGAAGACGTACCTTTCGTGGATTTCGTTTTGTTTCTCCACGCAGTATTCCTCGAATTTGGCAATCAGGGTGGCGTAGTCTTCCTTGCTTTTTTCGTCAGTGAACAAAAAGTTGAAAACGTCCAAGGCGTCCTCTCCCGCAACGCTGAGCAGCAGGGCCGTCTTTGCCGCCTCCGATCTTGGCTTGTCGGTGCATGCCGTGGCTTGAAGAAAAAAGTCGAACTTCTGACGAAACAGCTTCGAGTTCCTTCCTCCATAAGGGGTCAAACGCAGCGATTCGGGTGGCCTTAAGTGCTCCATGGCGTCAATCCTGACGTTCGGCTAGCCCCGGAAGCTTTAGTTTTAACTGGTCGACTTCAACCCACTTCTGACACCATGTATCGTCCTCGAGCGGGACGAAGCGAATGCACAGCCAGGGTGTGCGAAGAACAAATAAAGTACTTGTTTTTTTCAGTGCTGATATTTATAGCCGAAGGTGGAAAGGGGTTAGAGCAAACCGAGGGCGAGGGATAAGCGCGTGGTAATTAAGGGAGCGTACAGACATCGCTTGCGTACTTTCATCTGATATGATAAATTGCTCCGCGCACGGGTTGTTGCAGCATGATCACGAAGACCGGTTGGATAAAGTGGGGGCATGACGGGCGCTCCTCGAAAACGCCGAGAGCTGGACCGTCGTAGTGTGATGACGTTGTCCCAAAAGAGAGGAGGATATAGAGAGGCCTTAGCTAGTCTAGAGGGTGTTTATCCGGGTCGCAGCTTAACCAGCCACTTCATGGGCATGAAAACTACTTCTCGAATTGTTCGCTGTTTGGCTGTTTTCATGAACTTCAGGATTTCTACCTGAAGTTAGATGTTTGTCGCGGAGCATATATTGTAGTTTCTTTCAGGCTTCCTAGAAATTTCCTCGACATTGAAATTTTAAATGTAGTGCAATAACCGCCTCTTCTTCTGTTATAACCTCCACGGCGCCAGCTGTCGGGCCTGCTATCCCAGCACTCGCAAGGCTCGCTACGCACTAAGTACCACCGCCAAAATTCCTAGCATAACGCTACGAGCAGCTTCAGGATCAGCCAACGGCGCGATAATTCAATACTCCACGCAGTGAACTCCTTAGCGGACACTTTAGAAATTTATAGCACGCTTAGCACGATCGACGCCTGTAGGATGGTTGGTACTTAATACAAGAAGAAATTAAAGGAGCATGGAAGTGTGTGTGGGCGCGGCGCTGCTCGAGTATGAGAATTTTGTGGGTGGCTACGTGTCTGCTTCTAGCTCTGTGTTTTCGCTTTTCCCTGTCTTCTCGCGTGTGGCGTGGGTCTGACAGTGCCCTCCGTGAGACCGAATGCTGACGACGACCCTGCGGAGAAATTCCCGGCAAGGTGGGCGCATTCTCAAGTGAGAAAACCCAACCGGAACGCTCAGGGCCAATCTGGGCTTAGCTCGGCGCTGCCGATCGAGGCCGCGCTACGCGTCTGCATGGATTCTGCGTTGTCGACTACAGCTGCGCGGATGCCGGCTGTGTTGCCACCTGACGCAGCCTCCACGTCCATGCAATCGTCAGCGCCTCCGGGCCTCCAGCCTGCGCCGTCTTCCGATGCTACGACTTTGGCCTGTGAAAAGGACTGCTCCAACGCCTCCGTGCCCGTGACACTCCCTCAAGAAACTGTGCCCGTCGCGCCGGTTCAGTATTCCCACCAAGGGCCGCCACCAGCGTCTGAGCCTCCTCAACAGATGTCTCCCGTGAGTCAAGGCTCTCTTCCGCCTGCGGCGAACTCGTTCCGCGTCACCGTCAATCCTACATTGCGCTTTGATATGACTGCCATCCCTGGCCGGAATCTTCAAGCCACAATTGACCACGCTCTTGGATCTTCGAACTCCTGCGGGTTTGTCGTCCATCGCCAATCGAACAACACCACGGTAAACTAGCCATCCTTGATGGACGCCCACAAAACGTGCGCAGTTACGCGAATCCCCCTGGATGACAGCAAGCATGTCCCGGTGCAAATATATTTTGCATCTGGTCCTGACGCCCTCCGCTGCATGGTTTGTCATGCGAAAGCACTAGCCCTGCCGAAGAGGTGTGCGCATATATTGGCTGCTCAACTCACGTAGTACTGCAAGCACGGCCTATGGGGCGCCGGGGCTCATACCTGCTCATCCTGCAAGGCCCGTTGACTCTCCCACAGTACCCTTACCTACTACGGTGCGATCATCAAACCACAGCCCTTCCGGCCTCGTCGTATTTATTGTTATCACTGCCACAAGAAGGACATATGCAAAATGCCTGCCCTATAAAACAGCAGCTGTGGCAGACATGAATGAACCAACAATTCCTTGTGCCCTGTGCAGATCGCCGGACCATGACTTTCGCCCCCCTGCTTGTCCAAAGAAGAACCAAGCGAAGAAGTTTCACAAGTCGCCTGCAAAAATGAATGTTTCTACAAGTAATCGTTGTCGTCTCGCATGTGACAACGACTTCCCTGAACTTCCTTTATCTGAGCCCGCTGCTCACCATACGTCTCCTCACCAGCGTAGATATGCCCAAGCGGCTCACCTTCCCGGATCAAATGGTCCGCCAAAACGTCCAGTGCATCTATCACATGTGGACACCACAGATGAAGACACAGCTTCAGACAATGCAATCGCGGAGGCTCCCCACCGACTAGACGAACTCACCCAGCGCCGAGAACAGCGTCGTTCTCATTCCTCTAGAACAATTCTAATAACTCCGGAGCAATCATCTGAGGAATCACCTCGAGTAACCACTGGGCGACAATCAGGTGGCGACCACCTGTTAGCCGTGACTGCCCCTACAGTGGATAAGATATTAGCGCTGATGAAGCAGGTGACATCCCTCATCTTGAGAGCTCTTCGGCCCCGTCATGGATAGCTCATCATCACCTATGGTGGTGCAGTGGAACTGTCGAGGATTCGGTAATAAGGCCTTTGAAGTGAACATCCGCCTTCGCGACGGAAAGCTGAAGGCATGGGCGTTCCTACTGTTAGAGCATAATGCACTTCCACGCCTTTCAGGTTTCTGCGCATACCATTCACTCTCTATCCCTGACCGCCATTGCACCGCCTCCTCCCTCAGCCCCAGTAAATCTGCAATTTATATTCACAGTTCAGTTCCGCACACACCGCTCGACCTTTCACGATGGTGCAACACACGTCAAGAGGTTGTCGCCCTTCTCGTAAAACCTGCACGCACACCCATTGTCCTAGTTTATTTCCATAGTCGTTCTGGCTCCGCATCTCCCAATCTGGGGTGGGTTCGTTTTCCACGTTCTACAAACTCGGGTATCCGTATTCTAGTTGGTGGTGACTTCAACGGCGCACACACTGCATGGGGTTACCCATCGGATTCCTCAAGGGGTGCACACATCCAAGGGAGCTTTTCGGGTCATTCCTTTCAACTTTTAAACCATCCGAATACTTCTACCCGCCCGCGAGGTGGCCCGTATTCACCTGACTTGACTTGGTGGTTAGGCTCCGGTAACTCTCGTTGGGCTGTTGATTGTGATACTTGGGGTAGCGATCAGAGCCCTATTTTTATCTCCCTCACACCTACGCGTCTACGGAAAACTCGCCGCACTGTATGAATAACATCATGGACTCTGTACGCGCAGACAATCATTTATCTACATTCAACCCCTCTAAAGCACTGTCTACTCTCTCTGCTGTTCCGCTATTCACACTATTACCACTACTGTAAATGAAGACGACCCAAACCTGGACATGCATCTCTTGAATCTGTGGACTCTTCGTCGCCAGGCGGATCTTTACGCTACTCGTCACCCCGATGACCCATCGGCTCTTACTACTCTTCACCACGCTACCGCATGGGCGCGGCGCGATGCAAAGCGGCTAGGCAGACAACGCTGGGCTACATGGTGTGCCTGTCTGTCCTCTACGCAGGGCAATCTACATCTTAGGAGAGCACTTCACGCCATGGAGCGCCCTTCTCAGGTTACAGATTACACAGAGAGCATTCGCCTCGCGCTAAATGTCGATGAGGACACATTTACACAACAAGCGGCCCGTGAATTTTTTCCAAACCATTTCTGCACCGCTACGTCTCCACCTGACTTATCGGTTACAGAGCCCTCCGATAGGATTACTTCTGACCTCACCATGGCAGAGCTGCGGGCCTTCTTTGAACGTTTAAAAACTACTACTACTCCCGGACACGACGGCATACCTAACTACTTATTCCGTAACTTGGAAGGGAGGGCTTTGCACACCCTACTTGATATTTTAACGAAGTGTAGCTTTCTGGCGTCATGCCGGGAGACTGGAAGAATTCTATTGTGGTTCTAATACCCAAGTCAGGTCAGCCTCCAGTCTCTCTCTCAGCCCTTCGTCCAATTTATCTTACGCCTACCATCTGCAAGCTTTATGAAAACATTCTAGCCGCACGCTTGACGTGGTGGCTGGAATCCCATGATTGTTACCCAGATTCCCAAATTGGTTTCCGCACACAAATTGGAAAAGAGGACGGCCTTGCTACTTTGGCTGCTGACGTGCTTGACCACTCTCCGCGGAGTCACCTCGTACGAACTGTAATGGCTACATACATAACAAAGGCATATGATAACATCCTTTACTCTGCCATTCTTGACTCCCTTCAAACTCTTGGTCTCCCTCACCGGTTCTTCTTCTCCATTCACGCCTTTCTAGCAAATCGAACCATCAGCGTGCGTGTCCAAGGAAAGCCCTTTGGTAACCTCATTTCCAATAGAGGAGTGCCGCAGGGCTCCGTTCTCGCCCCCACAGTAATTAATGTGGCTTTAATTAGTCTTGTTCGAGCCCTAGAGACCATTCCTTCTGTCCGCGTGCTTGCGTATGCCGATGATGTAACCTTGTGGTGCTGTCATCCAGATGCGTCTATTCATCAGTCGGTCCTTCAGCACGCGCTGGATGTATTGACATCTCGCCTCCCACCTCTGGGTTTAACACTCCCTCCTACTAAACCATGTTTCATTCGCATTGGAAATAAGGCCGGCTTACGGAAAGCTCCCCGTTTAATTTTACGGTACATAATTCTCTGATTCCTCAGGTAGAAACTGTTCGTATTCTTGGTCTTCTCCATACATCTGGGACTGGCACCCCGTGGCTGACAGCCACCCGTAAAACGGCTCACGCTACTATAGGTCTGATTCGTCGCATAGCTATGCTCTCTGGTGGCGCACGTGCTCATACGGCCCAGCAGCTTGTGCGCTCTATCCTTCAGCCACGGATATTATATCAGGCACAAATTCAACGTGTCACCCGCAGACAGTGGGACTCCCTTGAAGCTATCAATCGTGAGGCTATGCGCGTCATAACATATCTGCCTCGTTTAACACCCATACCTGTGCTACAGGAGTTCGCCCAACTTAATACACTCAGTGAACTCATCGACCAACGGGAGGCAAATAGAGCTCGAAAACAGTCTCTCCAAATTTGTCTTTTGAAGACACTTCCTCCGTGGTCATATTGCCAGCTCACTGTCAATCGCCCCACTGTTTCCCCGTCGGTATCAGCAGCGTATCTGCCTGAAGGGCGCATATTATACACGGATGCATCACATTCTGCAGAGGAGTTACGGCTTTGTATAGTCCATCTCATCCGTATCTCAACCTTCGCGCGACGTATACTGCGGATACGTGCACCCCCTGGCATTGGAAATACAAGCCATTTATAATGCCATTGCTTCCCTTCCGCTCGTTCCAACATTCAATACAGTTCATATTTACACCGACTCCCGCGCCGCCCTTAAAGAGCTTAAGGCTGTTCGACGGACATTCCAGATTGCACAATCAATACATGTGCTCTGCGCAAAGTATTCATGTCCTGTGCTTATACACTGGATTCGCGGCCATGCCCAGGATCCACATAACATTCAAGCGGATGCTATGGCTCATCTTCATACATCAGACGATCCGCTACCTTCCCCTCTTCCCCCAGACCCGTTCCTGTCCCATGTTTCCGATTCCGATGTTCTGCGCCAGCGAACACGCGCTCTAATTCCTCCGTGTTCGCACCCTCTCCCCCGTAGTCTTACTCGGCAGGAGGAGGTATCCGTGCGCCGGATTTGGCCAGGGGCGGCTCTGACACCATCGGCCCGTCATCGGTGGCGCGAAAAAGATCTGCCACTATCTGACAGGCGCCCTCACTGTAGCGCTACACCAGATATTTATGATGTGTGGTACTTGTTGTGGACGTGCCCAGCGACGGCTGCTATAAGAAAATGGCTCCTCAGGGAGGTGCGCCTGCGGTGGAACCATGAAAGTGACTGCGTGAAGTGGACTATGGACAACCGTTTCAGTAGCAACCTCTGCGACTACCTCAGCGCAATGGGTCTTCACTCCTTTTTTAACTTTCTATCCCTTGCATTCCTTCCCCTCTTCCTTTTTAACTTATGCCTCATGTAACAGAACTTTTTGCTGGGCTAGTTGGTCCATTCTGTAATTAGTGAAAACAGCGCTAAAGAAGAAGCCGGAAGGCGAAACGAGGAAGTGACGAGGAAGTGCCTCATGGCACACTTCTCGAATAAAAAAAAGAGTATGAGCATTTGACTCAAGGCCCACCCCCATTCAGCTTCTGCGCTCCCTGGCCTGCTGCCTCGGAGGTACAGCGAGACATCGTCGGCATCTCGGGAAAGTGGAGCACACCCCTCCATGCTGTGCAGCAGCTGGCCAGAGCTGTCATACAGGAGGAGCTCCAGGACCATCTCCTCGTGCACACCGACGGCTCAGTGGCCCGTGACAGCTGCTCCCTTGCAGCGGTGGCTGCCATCCCGCCCTGCGACTGCATAGCCGGCAACACGAGTGAAACATATTGACTAGCACAGACAGGAAACAAAGTAAGAGTAAGAGACAGGACACACACTAGACTTGCAACTGGATTTTTTACTTGAAACACAGTATTTATACACTTTCCTTCTGCGCCACCAGTGCCACCTATCAGTTGCCGTCGCGTCAAATGACGATGCAGAAAATGAAGCTTGATGGATCAAAATGAACAAGGCACATGCACTCGGAAGAACCCCGGCGACATCTAGCTATACAAGATAAGTGAAATCTAACGTGATAGGGTGCTTTAATGTGGCGCGAAACACAAACGAAAAACGAGGAGGGTCTAAAAGTTACACATAAAAAGGATGTGTGGTCTGTATCAGATGAAAACTTATCAAGAAGCTAAAACCAGCACGAGAGACCTGCAGAAAGACAAACAACACGTGCACAAGCATCAATGTTCAGATAAAGGAAAGAAGACCAGGGCCTACCGAATGTTGATGACCACACAAAAGGGCGGAGAGAATGAAAAATATAAAAACAACGGGACCTATAAAGAGGCCTACACACGACAATATAAACTTAGCAAAATTGGACCGTACACTAAACCCGAATAAACGTGGTCATAAAAACTGATCACACATTATCCTAAAAAACACATCAAACAAAGCCCTAAACACAACATTGTCACTGCTACAACCAATTAGCCCAAATGAAAGCCTTAATAGCAACACGCTACCTTCCTGGGCTCCTCCACCATGGCGGAGTTGATGGGGATCCGACTCAGGCTGGGCCTGCTGCTGCCCTCCGCCGCCCAGGAGTGCTCTGCTGTGCGACTCCCGCGCTGCTCTCAGCCGGCTGCAATATAACGGCCGCGGTACCCCACTAGTGCGGGACATTCGCATCGAGCGCCTTGTGCAGAGAGGATGCGCCGTGCGTGCACAGTGGGTGCCGGGTCAATGCGGCATCGCCGGTAACAAGAAGCTGACGACCTCGCGACCGCCACACATCAACTACTTCCAAGCGATCTCCCCTTGCGCTGGAGGACGTGCGTGCGGTCTTCCACAGCATCTCCGAAAGCAGAAACCCGACCCACGCATCGTATTAGGTGAGCGCATCAACAGCATCAACGGCTGTCGCACACTTACGCGGTCGCAACGTGCAATGATCCTCCGCGTGCGCATTGGCTGCGTGTGGCCCGGGGAACGACGGGAGCGTCACGGAATCGCGACGATTAATGCGTGTGACGGATGCGGTGCAGTGGAAACACTACAACGCCTGCTCCTTCACAGTGCCGCGTAAGCCGATGCTCGTCGCGGTATGCTTGCGGCTTATAGGACGCTTGGCATACTACCAGACGCCCTTATGACGCTATTGTGGCCGCAGGACAGTGTGCGCACCAGTGAGCGAACCTTGGTGAGCCTCTGTGCGTTCCTCGAACAGGCGGCCTTGACGTCCCGTCTGTTCTCCGCCAGGTAGTTACATGCAGTAACCGAACGCTCCGCGAGTTCTACCTTGGACGATTAACAACTGGACGCGCCACTCCAGTTGTAGTCAACATAGTGGTGTGGGCGTGTTTATATTGCTCCATCATGAACTATTCACGCACACAACCTGGACACATTTCTTATTGTGTAAAAAGTTTGTTTATATTACCTGTCCCTCTATCCTCTCTTCATGTCACCTCACCTCTTTCATTTTTCAATTCTGCGATGGCAGATGCCGGGGCTAGCAAAAAATATTTTCCTTCCTTTTTATTATTATTTTTAAAAACCACTTACTACTACTACATCCACTACAGCAGCTCTTTCTTCCTTTCTTCTTTCACTCCCTCCTTTATGCCTTCCCTTAAGGCTCGGTTTAGGCATCCACCGAAATATGTGAGCCAAATTTTTGCATTTCGCCAACGCAACCCCAGTGTTCGACTTAAGTGCGTTAAATACAGGAGCTTCAATTGTTTACATCGACGTGCTCGGCAAACGTGGAGAAGAACAAATGGAAACGTCCGTGGATGTTTGTTTTTCGGAAACATACCTTCTAAGTAGGGTGCCTGGATGCCCGCCCATCGAGGTACCCTACTTGGATGGATGGATGGATGGATGCATGGAGGGACATGACGGACGGACGGACGGACGGTTGGATGGATGGATGGATGGATGGATGGATGGATGGCTGGAATGATGGATGGATGGATGGATGGATGAATGGATGGATGGATGGATGGATGGATGGATGGATGGATGGATGGATGGATGGATGGATGGATGGATGGATGGATGGATGGATACGGCTCAACCCTTTAAATCGGGCGGTGGTTCAAGCCACCTAGCCATGACTTATGAAATTTTACTCTTTTCTTGATTTTGCCATTAATCAGAAAACCTTCGCTTGGTTACTTCCACCCGCTTAGAATATACTTTCCCTTCACTGTCGTTCAACCCCAACGCCTTGAATAAATCAGCCCCGCTGCTTTCCACTGCAGGGTGAAACCCTTTACAGAAAAGTAACAAGTGTTCAGCCGTTTCCTCCTCCTCTCCGCACGCAACGCCAACGTGTCTACCTCGTGGTATCTGACTCTATATGTCCAAGTCCAGAAATCTCCCGTCCTGGCCTCAAACAACAAAGAGCTTTACCTGCAATTATCATAGATATTTTCTTTGCCAATTTCCTACTTAAATATTCTGTATATTCCCAGTGCTGATTTCGTCAGCATCCCTGTTTTCTACAGAGCAATCTGTTTCTTTAACCTTTTTCTTATCCGGTGATGGCTGATTTGCCCCCTACTGCTGTCCAGATGCTTGCTTGTCAATTTTCTAGTTATGTTTGCTTGTCAATTTCGGGTCAACATTCATGATATACAGCTATCTGAATTTTTCCTAACCCACTGCTTTTCCCCCATTTTTTCTCAATCGCTCCTCAAATGCTATCTTACTTCTAGCTTCTCTGCTCCCGAACGACGCCCACCCATATCACCCTGTACCCCCTGATTTGACGTATTGTCATTCAAAACACGAGGAGCGCCATCTACCTCATGGATTTTGCACTCATCTTGCGACTTTCAGCCACCTTCGCTACATCCGGTATATATCCGCTTGATATCAGCTAAGAAATTTCATAAACGTGTGCATCACAATACGACGAGTCGTTTGACACCACCAGGGACCATCGCTACGAACGGTTCTGTCGTAACGCCCGTCTGAAGGTCCTCAGAATGCACCGACCCAATTACCTAACGTAAGTTGGGCTCATTGTTTTCATTAATGCAGACAAGTTTCCAGCAAAGTTTAAAAAAGGTTCCTTGCAGATACATCCATAGCAAAGCGTATGAAGTACTTTAAACGTCAAACTGTCCCTGTGTGCACATCTATTAGAAGTACAAATGTACAGCCGTGACATCTGTACAACAACCTATTTCAGAGGTACAGATGCTTTTCTGATAATCAACTATATAACCCCTCAGTGTTATGTGGATAAATCTAGATATCTACTGGACATACAGAATTTCCAGCAAGTGCCGTATTGGAGATGTCTAAAGGCTGTATGTGGTTATCTGCGTCCTGACGGAGGAAAAATGCAAAGTCGCTAGTGCATTGAGATTTAGGGAATGTAAAGAACCCTGTGGGCGGCCGCAATTGATCTGTACCGACGGTTTTTCCTATCTGTTGATTTGGAATGCGAAATTAACCTATGAATTGCATTCATTCATTCTTAAACAGCAAATGGCCCCTGTTGTCACTTAATTGTGAGTCGTGACCAACGATAACACTGCAGCGTCGAAACGTAAGGCATGGCAAATTCTGCTACCGCATGCAATTTTATCGGCGTAAACTCAACCTTTCAACAACTTTTGTCGCGTTTTGTAAAAAAAAAATCAATACAAACATGCGCTTAGAATTCGGAAAGGTCTGTCACAAATGCCGCACGTCCTGCCCTGCGACATACGCTCTGCACGTGGCTAATGCAATGGTCTCGATTGAAATCAGTATATTCGACAGGACGAAATGAAGAATTGCAGATGCAGTGCGCCAACTTAAGTGTCCGCTTGCACACGTCAGCACACATATTTTTCTGAAAGCGAGATACACATAGAAAACGCTGGGCTTGCGTACAGTGGGATGCGAATGAGTCAAGGCTTTCATGACGTGCTATGCATTCGAAGCAAAAAAAACGCAAGGTTTGAATGTAGTTAAATATAATACGACGTGTGAAAGCTTCTGCGCACAAATGGAAGTTGATGGAGACGACGTGCTAGGGACAGCGCGAGACTCAGTTGCAGTATAACACGAGGCATGGTCGGCAGCGGGGATAGCGCAGTGCTCTCGCGCACTGGCCTGCGTAGCTTATTTGTTCCCAACGTCTTGGGTTCGAATCCCTGTGGCGGCAATATTAATTCCATGTCTGCAGGTTGGCCAAGATTGACCTCAAGGTGATGCGAGCTACAAGATTGTTGGTTCGATTTGACCGTGTTCAGTCGTGCTTTCGCACTGAAAACAAGTAGCATGTTTACACCACACAGTTCCCCAGTTATTGCATCATAATTCTTTACAGGCCTGCATGTGTCGTGCCTGTACCGGACGCTGGTGCGTTGACCAGAAAATGTCCCGCTACGAGGAAGGCATTTACCATGGGGCGCCTTTTCTCCCTAGCCACAAAATAGACAATGCATGCTAACGGCGGTGCTTCTTTTGGAATCTGGATTTCGCAGTTGGAGGTAAATTTCCTCTATTAGGAGCAGTTAATCTGAGCTTGGAAATTCTGGCATTTTCCTTTTCCTGGAGGCACACTCGTTGGAGGTATTTCACCGCAGGAGAGAGCGCCTTATTTCGTGCCCGCAAAAAGGCTGCCGGACTCACACGCAGTCTGCCAGGAGCGCTCGTCGAATTGCTGGCTTTAAGGTGATGTAGCTTTAAGTCGAGCAAAGTAATCTTGGCGTGGATATCTATTCCAGAGATTTTCTTGACATTGCGTGACTCCACTTGATCATGCACCACCCCGAACTACGCAATAACCTTTTAATATCCACCACGTCACCATATTGAACCGCTGGTGATATAAGTTGAGCGTTTTACAAGTTTTCCACAAAACCGCTTAATCCTCGAAATGCGCGTGACATAAACGAGTGTTGATTCAATGCGAACGCGGGACAAGGAGACATAGAAATTTACTGACTTGAGCGCCCTTATGCATACTCTTCATCGCAGTTCACAGACATTGTTAACTGCGATTAAGAGCATGGATAAGGGCAGAGGCTATATAAACGCTCTTTTTTGAATAAATCCTGTCAAAAGAGAAGCGCTCGTCCTGTTCCCTTACGCGTCCGTGCTGCCGTTTTGCGCTCTTATGTCTTCACGGATATGTTTATTACAGAGTACAAGCATTCAGAAAACATTCAGAAGTGTACAACACAAGAAGTCAGAACCGACAAGATTTCAAAGTGTTACTTAAGCTTCCGTTTTTGAGCAACTTTTGCTTGCACAAGACTATCGTTCCTATTCTTACAATAGTTTTTCAGCAGAATGTTTGCTGCAGCGATAAGAATGTGATGCATGACCAAGTGAGGACTATGACCGCTTTCACAGTCGTCGACACTGTCACCGTCTTCTATCAGGTTGGTAGCCAGTGTGAAAAGGGCTTAACTTTGGTTCGCTAGAAAATGGAAATGCACAGCATACTTTTCACTTCGAAGCTTTTCCAGGACGATTTCAGCAGTCATTACGGCATTAACAACTGGAGGTGGGGGGAACTTGAGCCCTCCGCGGTTCATGTTTGCTATAATTTCAGCATTCTCAATTATGATGTCTTCATCTTCTACCAAATTGCAAGTTTTCTACCATGCAAGTTGTGGGAAGCCTGCTAGATTCCCGCCGTGGCGTCTGCGCGGCATCCCGCGTCGCTCTCTTTCCCTTTCTCCCGCCTCGGGCGGCGGAGAGACGGCTGGTGGTTAATCGCTGTCATTCGGCCGCAGCTCCGCCCCCGGCTGCCCAAGGGCCTTTGCCATTGGTGACTTTTGGCGGGAATTCGGGACCCGTTTGGGGTGGTCGCGCGACCTTCCGAGCGGGGCCCGGAGGGAGAGAGACCCCTCCGAGACAGCGTAAGGTGCGTACGTTACTGTTCGTCCGAGCCGGCCTCTGCCGTTCGGACCAGTTCATACTCGAGCTCGCCAGCGTGGGTCCTCGATCCGCCGCGGCTCGAGCCTGTCCAGGGGTCCAACGACCTCTGACAGGCGCACCTTGCGTCGACTGCCCACTCTCTCTCGCAAACGGCCCATCGGCCGACACGAGAGAGATCACAGCACTGCCGCGGGGACAATCTCCTGCAGCGGCGTGCTAGCGGCGCGCATTTCTCTTGTTGCCCCGAGCGCGCACCGGAGCCTTGCTCTGAGCGCGCCCCGGGACGGGGTGACTGTTGAGTGTGTGTATGTACCGCTGGAGGACGGCGTCAATAAACGTCTTCTTTGTGAACTTGGAGGCCTGTTTCTTGCGGCGAGCCGCTCTCCTCTCTGCAGAGGTTGAACGCCGCCGCAGCGGTGCCCCAGGGTGCGTGTGGTGACGGCTGATCGGGGCCCTTGGCTCGCGCAAAGCTCGAACCCGCGGTGGGTAGTGGCCTGTGCCTACTGAGAAACACACAAAGTTTTTTAAGGGCTGCATGTGCTCAGTATCCTGCTTCGTACGTTATCGCTGGCAGATTTAGTGCCTTCATTTCGATGTCCTTGTCATTTCCTTCGTCAAACCTCTGTAGTATCGCCTCATTGAAGGTGACAGCAGGTGCCCCCGAATCCATGTCTGGAAGAGCCAGGGCTCTTTGTAGGCGAAGCTTGCGTTCGGATTCGAACAATTGTCTGATGGACACATGGTACTGCGACCCGAGAAGCTGCCTATACTTGCCAAAACTTTACAGCAAGTTCCCGCGGCACCGCGGCACGCAGCAATGCCCAGGCGTTATCACATCCGGCACACTGGACACACACCTCCCGGCACCGACGTACTTCCTCGTCGTTACCGACGTCGTTACCGCACCGGTGCCAACTCTGAAACAGCGTTGAGTTTCGTGACACACGGTGCACGATCAAAAAAGAAACGCAGAAATGAGAACAACTGCAACTACATTCACGAAATGAAGGAACCACTGATGTTTACCACAGTGCGAAGGCATATTCCTGTCGAGCAGTCTCTACGAAAACGAAAAAGTGTAACAAAACCACATACAAAAAACAATACTACTTTCCAAAATATGCGGTTCAACAAAAAGTATACATTTTTACAAAATAACATTTTTATTTTTGCAGCAAAGCAGTAATAAAAGCATCGCAATGTTCTCTTATATTCGATACTTCCGCTGGTACTGCTCCGCGCAAGCGTTGTTGCACCAAGATCACGGAGACCGCTTGGAGAACGTGGGGGCACGACGGGCGCTCCTCGAAAGCGCTGAGAGCTGGTCCGCCGTAGTGTGATGACATAGGCACAAAAGACAGGAGAATATGGAAAGGCCTTAGCTAGTCTAGAGGGTGTCGATCTGGGCTGCAGTTAACCAGCCATTTGATGGGCATGAAAACTACTTCTCGAGTTGTTCGCTGTTGGGCTGTTTTCATGAAGTTCAGGATTTCTACCTGAAGTGAGACGTTTTCCGCGAAGCGTATATTGTAGCTTCTTTCAGGCTTCGTAGGAATTCCCTCGACATTCCAAATTTTTAAAAGTAGTGCAATAATCGCCCCCTCTTCTGTTATAACTTCCACGGCGTCAGCTGTCGGCTATCCCAGCGCTCGAAAGGCTTTGTTACGCACTAAGTTCCACCGCCAAAATTCCTAGCTTAACCAGCTTCAGGATCAGCCAACGGTGTGATATTTCAATACTTCACGCAGTCAACTCCTTTCCGGACACTTTATAAATGCATAGCACGCTTAGCACGGCCGACGCCTATAGGTTGGTTGGTACTTAAATCAAGAAAAAAGTAAAGGCGCATGGAAGTGTGTGTGGGCACGGCGCTGCTCGAGTATGAGCATTTGACTCAAGGCGCACCCCCTACGGCTCCTGCGCGCCCTGGCCTGCTGCCTTGGAGGTACAGCGAGAGATCATGGGCATCTCGGGAAAGAGGAGCACACCCTGCGTGCTGCGGAGCAGCTTGCCAGAGCAGTCATACAGGAGGAGCTCCAGGACCATCTCCTCGTGCACACCGACGGCTCAGTGGCCAGCGACAGCTGCTCCCTTGCATCGGCGGCAACCATACCCGCCCTGCGACTGCACAGCCGGCAACACGCAACCTTCCGGTGCTGCTCCACCACGGCGGAGTTGATGGGGATCTGGCTCGTGATGGACCTGCTGCTGCCCTCCGCCGCCAAGGACTGGTCTGCTGTGCGACTCCAGCGCCGCCCTCAGCCGGCTGCAATCCACCGGCCGCTGTACCCCACTAGTACGGGACATCCGCTCGCGCATCGAGCGCCTTTCGCAGAGGATGTGCCGTACGTGCACAGTTGGTGGCCGGTAACTGCGGCATCGCCGGCAACGAAGAAGCTGACGACCTCGCGACCTCCGCACATCAACTAGCCGCCAGTGATCTGCCCCTTGCGCTGGAGGACGAGCGCGTGGTCATTCACAGCTATCTCCGAAAGCAGCTCCCCTACCCACGCATCGCAGGAGGTGAGCGAAAGCATCAACGGCTGTCGCGCACTTAGGCGATCGCAACGTGCAATGATCCTCCGCGCGCGCATTAGCTGCGTCTAGCCCGGGAAACAACGAGAGCGGCACGGAATCGCGCCACATTCTCACAGCCGGTTTCCTCTATGGCGCGGCGGCGACGGAGCCGAAAACCGCGGCAGCTACGGACCGGCGCGGTGTTCTAACCGAAAGAGGCGCCGGACACCGGCAAACCAGTTGTGGCAGGCGCTCGCTTCTCCCATGTGAATCTACTCCAGTACTTTTGTACTTTTTTTTTCTACAGCGTGGAAATAAAACACAGCGGCAGTGGCGGCGGGGTCCGAGGGAGATTTCGAAGTTGCGGTGAAAGTCGTCTTTTGTGTGCTTGCGTTGCTTTGAAGTTTGAAGTTAGTTGAATAACTCTGCGCAACTCCACAGTTTTTACAGCGAAACACCACACGTACAGCACCAATACATATTTATACGAATATAGCAGGCTACTATTAAAGCGCTGCGCGCACTGCAGTCACATTATTTTGGCCAATATGAACGAAATCGAATATGTGTAGGGGGTAACTAACTCTTTTAGCAATACCGGAATGGTTTCCGAGGGCGTGCTAGATTCGTCTTAATACCAAAGTTTGAGAATTAGGCTAGCAAAACAGTTTTGAGAATATCTTACCAGTATCGGCTAATACACGCGCAAATTTTCAGATTTTTCTCGATAGCAGAACTCAATGAGTGCCTGAAAGAGAGAATAGTTACATTCCATACCGGATCGTGGTGCTGACATTCCTGTCTGTTTTAATGCTTTTAATGCATTTATTCTGATATGCATCTTTGTGTTCAAGCATGTCTATCGCAAATGCTTGTATTTAACAGTTGTGCATATGCTGTATGGTCTCGAACGTAGCCAATGTTGTGTTGAGTAAAGGGATGAATTTTTGCCCAACGTTTCTCTCTCTCCATGTAAATAGAACAGGTGTCCAGCTAATTGCAACTACGTTTTTAACAAGTGAGGGAGTGTCCTACTGGTGTGTTGTTCGATGTCAGCGCACGTTAAATATCCCCAGGTGTTCGAAATTATTCCGGAGCCCTCCACTACGGCATATCTTCCTTTCTTCTTTCACTCCCTCTTTCCTCACTTCTCTTACGGCACGGTGTCCAACGTGAAGTATCCAACGATATATGAGACAGATACTGCGCCATTTCCTATCCCCAAAAACCAATTATTATTATTAAGGAGTGTCCTAGGCGCATAAAACAGGTTCAGTGCTGCTGAGGGTCGTGTGGCCTACTCTGCAGTATCTATTCAAGGCAAAACTTGAGTTTCAGTCCGGTGTGCGTATATGACATTGAAGTGACCTTCCCACTTGGCGATGTCATAGCAACAGACTCAAGAAGTTGGCACGGGAAAAACGAGGACAAGCGAGATAAAAGAGAGTTTTAGTTTCACGTACGTAGAGGGTTCACGTGCGCAAACATGAGAAGTCTACGTAGCCTGCACGCAGGTCGTTTGAAACCGTTATAGTTACACGTACGCGAAACACGCCGCGCGTTGCGCCTAGCGCCATCTACTAAGAAACACAGACACTGGTTGTAGCCTAAATCATCCAAGACAAGTCTTTAAGCCAAGCCATTCATAGCGAGACCGTTGCTATTACGACGACCAACGCTACTTCGTCAGGCTTAACAGCTGAAAAATCGCCCTTCTGTCTGAAAAACAAAAGCCATTTGTCGCTTGAAACCTTATGCGAGGGTAAGAATGGGCAAATCGAAGGCGTATACAACAGTTTAGAACACGATACCGCGTCGAGGGATTAGCGACGAAGCTGTTATCGCTGAGAAGCGGCGGGCAGGGCGCTGCCATGTTTGTCAACGCTACGTACGCAAGCAACGCAAAGACCGTAACGTAAAAATCCGAATCTAACGTACGTACGTGAGACTCGCGCAGACCCTTTGCGTTCTGCGCATGCGCACTGGTCGCCCGTAAGAGCTCTACGTACGTGAAGCCTCTACGTACGTGAAACTAAAACGCTCTAATGGCGCATCTCTGTGAGCACCCGAACCGTGCCGTAAGGGAAGGGATTTTCCTTCCCTTACGGCCCCACTCGGGTGTCCACCGAGATATGTGATACAGGCGTCCTTTCCTTAAATTGTCCATCGGGCCACGCTTGGCGACGAAAGGACGATGGCGTTCCGTGCACCCCTTGGCAACGCTGCAACACGCTGTCGCGTCTCACACTTAAAGACGAAGCTTAGGAATCCTCCAATTTTTTTCGCTAACGGCCAAAGACGCCGACAACACCGGCTTTTCTGCGACGCGAGTTCCTTAACGTTGTCGCGTTGAAAATTGAAAATTGGTTTTTTGGGCAAATGAAATGGCGCAGTATCTGTCTCACATATAGGCGGACAACAGAACCGCGCCGTAAAGGAAGCGCTAAATGAGAGAGTGAGAGAAGAACGGAAGAAATGGGTGCTGTAGTGGAGGGTTCAGGTATAATTTCGACCACCTGGGGCCGTATTACGTAACTGTCTCAAATTCTGTGAAACGTTGTTGATAGTGCCGCGCCGCGGTGGCTCAGTGGTTAGGGCGCTCTACTACTGATCCGGAGTTCCTGGGTTCGAACCCGACCGCGGCGGCTGCGTTTTTATGGAGGAAAAACGCTAAGGCGCCCGTGTGCTGTGCGATGTCAGTACACGTTAAAGATTCCCAGGCGGTCGAAATTATTCCGGAGCCCTCCACTACGGGACCTCTCTCTTCCTTTCTTCTTTCGCTCCCTCCTTTACCCTCCCTTACGGCGCGATTCAGGTGTCCAACGATATATGTGACAGATACTGCGCCATTTCTTTTCTCCCAAAACCAATTAACTAATTATTGATAGTGATGTCAAAATGACGAAACGAAAAGACGTCACCGTTTGACGCAACGAGTAATCATCCAATTACAGCAAGACGGTGCCCCGAGCCATTTTTTTTCAGGACGAGGGGCCGTCAGCTAAACTTTTTTTTAAAAAGACTTAAGAAATACGCAGCTATAAAAGAAACTAATATTTAATTTTGCCAAAACAATGTTTCTATAGCTGGAAAATATTAAGCAAAAGAAAAAGCGTACGAAGCTGTGCTAATAAATTGGCTGCTGGGTAAATTTTGCTGCCGCGGGGATGCGCTGACGGCGGTAAAATGTCAAGCCGCTTTACACGAAAGCAGCCAATTCAATGCCGTGTTATTGTTTGTTATGCTGCGTCTGAAATCAAGCTACTGTGCGGTTGGCCTTGGTGCGCAGAAAAATTTCAACGAATGCAGTGAAGGCTACGTGACTACCGAGCGAACTTGCAAGAAGCGCTTGGTAAGAAATCGACGAAGACAACTTGTTGAAGTCTGTGTTCGGCTCTCTAGATCGATGACAAAAATGCCAAAAGGTGAACTGTTACAGTATGTGATGCGTGGCTGTCTCTTTCTTGTCCCTTGGAAAACGGAAGACGACCACGAGGTGCGATTTGCTGGGGAAAATAGTGCTTTGCCAGCATAAGCATGTTATATTTATGAAGCACAGAGGTAACCGCGGAAACCCACCACTTCTGCGCGCTAATTTTGCAGCTTGCCTCCAACACCTGCCGCACGCATTTGCTTACCATCGGTTGTGCGAGGTCGACGTGCGCCTCGTTACGAGTGGTAAATGATCAAAAACTCGAGGCGGGAAAGGTTTTGGTAGATTCGCCAGAAGGGAGTAATTGCTCATGAGCATCCACTCAAACGGAGCCAAGTGAATGAAAGATTTCACAGAAACTTCTTAATTGAAACTGCGGCCACAGCCTATCCAGGACAGTCGCCCTACCACCTGAGCTAACCAGGACGGCCTGTATATGATAAGGCGAGCGGTAGCTGATCAACAACTCGAGGCGGGAAAGGGTTTGGTAGATTTGCAAGTAGGGAGTAAATACTCTTGAGCATCCACTCAAACGGAGCCAAGCGAAGGAAAGATTCCATAGAAACTTTTTAGTTGACACAGGGTCCACATTCTGTCCAGGACGGACGCTCTACCAACTGAGCTAACCAGGACGGCCAGTATATGGTAAGGCGAGTGCTAACTGAACAACAACTCGAGGCGAGAAACATTTTGGTAGATTTGCAATTAGAAAGTAATTACTCATGAGCATCCACTAAAACGGAGCAAAGTGAATAAAAGATTTCACAGAACCTCCGTAGTTGACAATGGGGCCACAACCTGTTCAGGACAGTCGCTCTACCAACTGAGCCATCCAGGACGGCCAGTATATTGTAAGGCGAGTGGTAACTGTTCAACAACTCGAGGTGGGAAATGTTTTTGCAAGTTTCTAAGTAGGGAGTAATTACTCATGAGGATCCACGCAAACGGAGCCAAGCGAAGGAAAGATTCCATAGAAACTTTGTAGTTGACACTGGGCAACTGTCTGCCCAGGAGAGTCGCTCCACCAACTGAGCTAACCAGGACATCCAGTATATGGTAAGGCGAGCGGTTACTGATCAACAACTCGAGGTTGGAAAGGTTTTGATAGATTCAACAAAAGGGAGTTACAACTGATGAGCATCCACTCAAGCGGAGCCAAGCGAAGGAAAAATTCCATAGAAACTTCGTAGTTGGCACCGGGTCACCTCCTGTCTTGGAGAGTGGCTCTACCAACTGAGGTATCCAGGACGGCCAGTATATATGGTAAGGCGAGTGGTAACTGATCAACAACTCGAGGCCGGAAAGGTTTTTTTTATTTGCAAGTAGGGAGTAATTACTCATGAGCATGCACTCATACGAAGCCAAGCGAAGGAAAGATTCAATAGAAACTTTGTGGTTGACATTGGGGCCACAGCCAGTCCAGGACAGTAGCTCTACCAACTGAGCTATCCAGGACGGCCAGTATATGGTAAGGCGAATGCTAACTGATCAACAACTCGAAGCGGGAACCTATTGGTATATTTGCAATTAGAGAGTATTTACTCATGAGCATCCAATCAAACAGAGCGAACTGAATGACAGATTTCAAAGAAACTTCGAAGTTGACATTGGGGCAACAGCCTGTCCAGGACAGGCACTCTATTAACTGAGCTAACCAGGACGGCCAGTATATGGTAAGGCGAGTGGTAACTGATCAACGACTCGAGGCGGGAAAGGGTTTGGTAGATTTGCAAATAGGGAGTAATTACTCATGAGCATCCACTAAAACGGAGCCAAGTGAATGAAAGATTTCACAGAAACTTTGTAGTTGAAACTGGGGCCACAGCATATCCAGGACAGACGCTCTGCAAACTGAGCTGACCAGGACGGACAGTATAAGATGAGGCGAGTAATAACTGATCAGCAACTCGAGGCGGGAAATGTTTTTTTAGATTCGCCAGAAGGTAGTAATTGCTCATGAGCATCCTGTCAAACGGAGCCAAGTGAATGAAAGATTTCACAGAAACTTTGTAGTGGACACAGGGGCCACAGCTTGTCCAGGACCGACGCTCTACCAACTGAGCTATCCAGGACGGCCAGTATATGGTAAGGTGAGTGGTAACTGATCAACAACTCGAGGCGGGAAAGGCTTTGGTAGATTCACCAGGTGGAGTAATTACTCATGAGCACCCACTCAAACGGAGCAAAGTGAATGAAAGATTTCAGAGAACCTTCGTAGTTGACACTGGGGCCACAGCTTGTCCAGGACTTTCGCTCTACCACCTCAGCTAAGAAGGACGGCCAGTATACGGTAAGTCGAGTGGTAACTGATAAACAAATCGAGGCGGGAAAAGTTTTGGTAGATTAACCAGAAGGGAGTAATTACTGATGAGTATACACTAAAGCGGAGCCAAGTGAAGGAAAGATTCCATAGAAACTTTGTAGTTGACACTGGGTCCACAGTCTGTCCAGGACGGATGCTCTACCAACTGAGCTAAACAGGACGGCCAGTATATGGTAAGGCGAGTGCAAAATGATCAACAACTCGAGGCGGGAACATTTTGGTAGATTTGCAATTAGAGAGTAATTACTCATGAGCATCCACGTAAACGGAGCAAAGTGAATAAAAGATTTCACAGAACCTTCGTAGTTGACAATGGGGCCACAGCCTGTTCAGGACAGTCGCTCTACCAACTGAGCTATCCAGGACGGCCAGTATATGGTAATGCGAGTGGTAACTGGTCAACAACTCGTGGCGGGAAATGTTTTTGCAGGGTTCTAAGTAGGGAGTAATTTCTCATGAGGATACACTCAAACGGAGCCAAGTGAAGGAAAGATTCCATAGAAACTTCGTAGTTGACACTGGGCCACTGTGAGCATAGGATAGTCGCTCCAACAACTGTGCTACTCATGGCGTGCAGTATATGTTAAGGCGAGCAGTTACTGATCAACAACTCGAGGTGGGAAATTTTTTGGTAGATTCACCAGAAGGGAGATATTACTGATGAGCATCCACTGAAGCGGAGCCAAGTGAAGGAAAAATTCCATAGAAACTTCGTAGTTGGCATCGGGTCACCTCCTCTCTGGGACAGTGGCTCTACCAACTGAGCTATTCAGGACGGCCAGTATATTATGGTAAGACGAGTGGTAACTGATCAACAACTCGAGGCCGGAAAGATTTTGGTTGATTTGCAAGTAGGGAGTAATTACTCATGAGCATCCACTCAAACGGAGCCAAGCGAAGGAAATATTCCATAGAAACTTTGTAGTTGACACTGGGGCCACAGCCTGTCCAGGACAGTCGCTCTACCAACTGAGCTATCCAGGACGGCCAGTATATGGTAAGGCGAGTGGTAACTGATCAAGAACTCGAGGTGGGAAACGTTTTGGTAGATTTGAAATTAGAGAGTAATTTACTCAGGAGCATCCACTCAAACGGAGCCAATTGAATGAAAGATTTCACAGAAACATCGAAGTTGACACTGAGGCCACAGCCTGTCCAGGACAGTCAATCTACTGAGCTAACCAGGACGGCTAGTATATGGCAAGGCGAGTGGTAACTGATCAACAACTCGAGGCGAAAAAGGGTTTGGTAGATTTGCAAGTAGGGAGTAATTACTCATGAGCATCCACTCAAACGGAGCAAAGTGAATGAAAGATTTCACGGAAACCTTGAAGTTGAAACTGGGGCCACAGCATGTCCAGGACAGACCCTCTACCAACTGAGATAACCAGGACGGACAGTATATGGTAAAGCGAGTAATAACTGATCAGCAACTCGAGTCGGGAAAGGTTTTTTAGATTCGCCAGTTTAGATTCGCCAGAAGTTAGTAACTACTCATCAGCATCCTGTCAAACGGAGCTAAGTGAATGAAAGATTTCACAGAAACTTAGTATTCGACACAGGGGCCACAGCCTGTCCAGGACTGTCGCTCTACCAACTCAGCTAAGAAGGACAGCCAGTATACGGTAAGGCGAGTGGTTACTGATCACCAACTCGAGGCGGGAAAGGTTTTGGTAGATTAACCAGAAGGGAGTAATTACTGATGAGCATACACTCAAGCGGAGCCAAGTGAAGGAAAGATTCCATTGGAAATTTGTAGTCGGCACCGGGGTCACCGCCTGTCCGGGACAGTCGCACTACCAACTGAGCTAACCAAGACGGCCAGTGTATGGTAAGACTAGTGGTAATTGATCAACAACTCGAGGCGGGAAACGTTTTGGTAGATTCCCCAGAGGAGTAATTACTCATGAGCATCCACTCAAACAGAGCAAAGTGAATAAAAGATTTCACAGAACCTTCGTAGTTGACAATGGGGCCACAGCCTGTTCAGGACATTCGCTCTACCAACTGAGCTATCCAGGACGGCCAGTATATGGTAAGGCGAGTGCAAACTGATCAAGAACTCGAGGCGGGAAATGTTTTTGCAGGATTCCAATTAAGAAGCAATTACTCATGAGGATCACTCAAACGGAACCAAGCGAAGGAAAGGTTCCAAAGAAACTTCGTAGTTGAGACTGGGCCACTGTCTGCCCAGAACAGTCGCTCCACCAACTGAGCTAACCAGGATGTCCAGTATATGGTAAGGCGAGCGGTTACTGATCAACAACTCGAGGTGGGAAAGGTTTTGGTAGATTCACCAGAAGGGAGTTATTACTGATGAGTATCCACTCAAGCGGAGCCAAGTGAAGAAAAAATTCCATAAAAACTTCGTAGTTGGTACCGGGTCACCTCCTGTCTGGGACAGTGGCTCCAACCAACTGAGCTATCCAGAACGGCCAGTATAGTGTGGTAAGGCGTGTGGTAACTGATCAACAACTCGAGGCCGGAAAGATTTTGGTTGACTTGCAAGTATGGAGTAATTACTCATGAGCATATACTCAAACGGAGCCAAGTGAATGAAAGATTTCACAGAAAGTTTGTAGTCAACACAGGGGCCACAGCCTGTCCAGGACAGTCGCTCTACCAACTGAACTATCCAGGACGGCCAGTATATGGTAAGGTGAGTGGTAACTGATCAATAACTCGAGGCGGGAAAGGCTCTGGTATATTCGCCAGGGGGGAGCATTTACTCATGAACATCCTCTCAAACGGACAAAGTGAATGAAAGATTTCACAGAACCTATGTAGTTGACACCGGGGCCACAGCCTGTGCCGGACAGTGGTTCAACCAACTGATCTATCCAGGACGGCCAGTATATGGTAAGGCGAGTGGTAACTGGTCAACAACTCGGGGCGGGAAAGGTTTTGGTAGATTTGCAAGTAGGGAGTAATTACTCATGAGCACCCACTCAAACGGAGCAAAGTGAATGAAAGATTTCACAGAACCTTCGTAGTTGACACTGGGGCCACAGCTTGTCCAGGACTGTCGCTCTTCCAACTCAGCTAAGAAGGACGGCCAGTATATGGTAAGGCGAGTAATAACTGATCAATAACTCAAGGAGGGAAAGGTTTTGGTAGATAAATCAGAAGAGAGTAATTACCGATGAGCATACACTCTAGCGGAGCCAAGCGAAGGAAAGATTCTATAGAAACTTTGTAGTTGACACTGGGTCCACAGTCTGTCCAGGACGGACGCTCTACCAACTGAGCTAACCAGGCCGGCCAGTATATGGTAAGGCGAGTGGTAATTGATCAACAACTCGAGGCGGGAAAGGGTTTGGTAGATTTGCAAGGAGGGAGTAATTACTCATGAGCATAAACTCAAACGGAGCCAAGCGAAGGAAAGAATCCATAGAAACTTTGTAGTTGACACTGGGTCCACAGTCTCCGAGACAGACGCTCTACCAACTGAGCTAACCAGGACGGACAGTATATGTTAAAGCGAGTATTAATTGATCAGCAACTCGAGGCGGGAAAGGTGTTTTAGATTCGCCAGAAATGAGTAATTACTCATGAGCATCCTGTCAAATGGAGCCGAGTGAATGATAGATTTCACAGAAACTTTATAGTCGACAAAGGGGCCACAGCCTGTCCAGGACAGTCGCTCTACCAACTGAGCTATTCAGGACGGCCAGTATATAGTAAGGCGAGTGGTAACTGATCAACAATTCGAGGCGGGAAATGTTTTTGCAGGGTTCTAAGTAGGGAGTAATTTCTCATGATGATCCACTGAAACGGATCCAAGCGAAGGAAAGATTCCATAGAAACTTCGTAGTTCACACTGGGCCACTGTCTGCCCAGGACAGTCGCTCCACCAACTGAGCTAACCAGGACGTCCAGTATATGGTAAGGCGAGCGGTAACTGATCACCAACTCGAAGTGAGAAAGGTTTTGGTAGATTCACCAGAAGGGAGTTATTACTGATGCGCATCCACTGAAGCGGAGCCAAGTGAAGGAAAAATTGCATAGAATTTTCGTGGTTGGCACAGGGTCACCTCCTCTGTGGGACAGTGGCTCTACAAACTGATCTATCCAGGACGTCCAGTATATTATGGTAAGGCGAGTGGTAACTGATCAACAACTCGAGTCCGGAAAGATTTTAGTTGATTTGCAAGTAGGGAGTAATTACTCATGAGCATCCACTCAAACGGAGCAAAGCGAAGGAAATATTCCATAGAAACCTTTCAGTTGACACTGGGGCCACACTCTGTCCAGGACAGTCGCCCTACCAACTGAGCTATCCAGGACGGCTAGTATATGGTAAGGCGAGTGGTAACTGATCAAGAACTCGAGGCCGGAAAGATTTTGGTTGATTTGCAAGTAGGGAGTAATTACTCATGAGCATGCACTCATACGGAGCCAAGCGAAGGAAAGATTTCAAAGAAACATCGTAGTTGACACAGGGGCCACAGCCTGTCCAGGACAGTCACTCTACTAACTGAGCTAACCAGGACGACCAGTATATGGTAAGGCGAGTGGTAACTGATCAACAACTCGAGGCGGGAAAGGGTTTGGTAGATTTGCAAGTAGGGAAGAATTACTCATAAGCACCCACTCAAACGGAGAAAAGTGAATGAAAGATTTCGCAGAACCTTCGTAGTTGACACTGGGGACACAGCCTGTCCAGGACAGTCGCTCTACCAACCGAGCTAACCAGGACGGCCAGTATAGGGTAAGGCGAGTGGAAACTGATCAACAACCTGTGTGTGCAACACAAGGAGTCAGAACAGTGAAGATTTCAAAGTGTTAAGCTTCCGTTTTTGATCATTTTTTGCTTGCACAAGACTGTTGTTAATAATTTTAAAATAGTTTTCCCACAGAATGTTTGTTGCAGCGCTAAAAATTGATGCATGACCAAGTAAGGAGTATGATCGCTTTCACAGTCACGAAGCTGTCACTGTCTTCTATCAGGTTGGTAGCCAGTGCGAAAAGGGCTTGCCTTTGGTTCGCTAAAGAACGGAACTGCGCAGCATAGGTTTCACTTCGCAGCTTGTGCAGGACGATTTCAGCAGTCATTACAGCATCAACAACTGGAGATTGGGGGAACATGAACCCTGCACGATTGATGTTTGCTGTAATTTCAGATTCCTCAATTATGATGTCTTCATCTTCTAGCAAATTTGCTCGGCAAACAGTGCATGCAAATTTCTTAAGTGCTGCATGGGCGCAGTATCCGGCCGCGTACGTTATGGCTGGCAGAATTTTTGCCTTCTTTTCGAAGTCCTTGTCATTTGCTTCAATGTTTTACCTCTGTAGAATCGATTCATCGGTGCTGACAGCAAGTGCACCTTAATCCATGTCTGGAAGTGCCAGGGCTCTTTGTAGGCGAACGTTGCGTTCGGATTCGAACACCTTTCTGCTTGACACATGGTACTGGGACCCGAAAAGGTGCCTATACTTGCAAAATCCTTCCTGCAAACAGTATACCTGGAACTTCCTCAGATATACCTAGTGAAATCCAATGTGTTCAAGGGAAAAGTTTGTTATCTTGAAAACGGCTTCCGTACTGTGACGGAAGGCACTGTAGGTCACCCTAGTGAGAATTTCATTGTCAAACTTAAAACCTTCCTAGAGGTCAAGCCAATGCAGGATGGTTGCAGGATGCAGCCAGCTGCATGCTGCAGTGCATAGCGTTGACCCTCATGATTCTAGAGGAGCCATGGTTGATAGGTTGAATACTTTCAGTGCAAGCTCCATATTTTGCCTTTCCATATTAGATGGATTGAGTGCCTTTACTGACAGTAATGGAGAACCTTGATAAGGTGGTCTTCTTTTAGGTGGAGATCACGGAGGGCCTTGAACGATGCAGTGGTAATTTTTGGGTTGGAATACAAATTCATATGTGAAGGAAAAAACATGCATGTTTCTTGGATCTTTTGGTTGATACAATTGGTCCGATTACATTTCAACAAGTGAACATGGTCAATAATGAAAAAAGAGGACGAGTGGAATCTGATGGGTGAAAATAGGAGCTGGTGACTTTTGATGACAAGCCAAAGAGAGGCATTGTTTTGCGATTGACAGAGTTGTTAACTGTGATGACTCCAATGATGCGAAGCTCAACCTTTTCAAGCTCATTTATGATACTGCGGTGCACAGTGTTCAGCTATTGAGAATTGATTTGTTCAACTGGCAAAATGTGAACAACACTTTTTTGTGACGACAAGAGGCTTTGAATCATAAAGACAAGAGCTGTTTTTGCTGCATTTGAAGTGCTGCTGGCAGTGCCGACAATCCTGCCGCCCTTATAATCAAAATACGCCTGTAGATGGATCTCATCCATCATGCGAACCACTAACTTCTTATGATCTTTCATTGCACTCGTGATCTTCGCATTAAGCAGGAAAGAAGCATCTTGCTGCTCAGCTGCTGGGTTTATAACATATGCATTGCATACACGCCTGATCGTGGACTCGGGTGGCAACGTGAGATTGTCGTAGTTACGCAAGTACCTATAAGCATGAGGAGAGATAGTAAATAGAAGGCTGGAAAATACCAACAGCTCTTAAGAGTAGCGGGGTGATTTGCTTAAAAGGAGAAAGTCTTGTTCCTTTAAAAATGCCAAAGCATCTTGCAGATCTTCGTCTATAATTTCTTGATTTGTTGCGTCTTCAAGAAGAGATAGCACGAGCTTCATTAAGCCACCTGTCTTTGTCTTCAGGTTTTCGGAAGGCAGGAGACTTATCAGAGCTCTCAACAGCTTCCAAAAGACCTGTCAAGCACCGAATATCATTCACAGTTTTTGGAATGATAAGTTTATTGACCTCGACATCATAAAAATACAGCTTCAGGGAGAGGCCCTCGGTGATCTTAACTGACTTTTTGATTGCTGGGGCGCCATCGACAGTTGAGGAAGAGTATAAAGTCATGCTGGGAAACCACCATCCAGAATTGGGAGACCTTGATACATGGTGTGCTTTTGAACCACGGCTGAAAGTTGTCAATTTCGTCTCTGTCCTCTTCCGCCTGGTGTGCTTCAATAGACAAGCTGATGGCATCTTGTAACGTGGCTGCCTTTTGGCGCGTCCTCTTTTCAACTGGGACCTCTCGAGACGTGCTTGCATTAAGGGCAGAAGGATATGCCGGGCAGTATGGAAGTATGCTAGGAACCGCATCAGGTCGTAACCGTACGAGCTTCACCGACACTTGTATTACTTTTCCGATTTTTGTATCCGTGTATCTTGTTCTATTTACCATGTCGGACGGTTTAAATTGGCGCTCGCAGACCTGGGATAAGAAAAAACAAATACAATAAAAGCTCTAGAACCTGAAGCTTAAAAATCAGACAGGTGCATGACAGTACGAGAAAATTTTTTATAACTGTCGTATGAACTCAAGGCCAGCAATAATATTTCGCTACGAATTTACAGATTTACCCGGTCCATAAGAGGCAGCTCTACGGAATTATCTCCCAACATGCTGCCCGCAGTGTTTTCAATACAACTGAGGGAGGAGTAAATACGACAGTTAAAAGAATGTTTCCTTACCACCAACCGCTTTCTTGGAGTGAAATCAGCACGGTGGATAGCTCTATTCCATTGACCTCTTCTTGCATGGTCCGAATGGAAGGTGAAGAATCGCACACGCTCACCACCATCATAGTTCCCGCGGCACCGCGGTACGCAGCAATGCCCAGTCATTACCACAGCCTGCACACTGGACACACACCTCCCGGCACCGACATTCTTCCTCGTCGTTACCGTAATGGTGCTAACTCTGAAACAGTGTTGAGTTTCATGACACACGCTGCACGAAAAAAAGAAACGCAGAAATGCGAACACGTGCAACTACATTCACGAAATTAAGGAACCTCTGGTGTTTACCACAGTGCGAAGGCACTTTCTTGTCGAGCAGTCTCTACGAAAACGAAAAAGTGTAACAAAACCACATACAAAAAACAATATTACCTTCCAAAATATGCGGTTCAACAAAAAGTATAAATTCTTACAAAATAACATTTTTATTTTTGCAGCAAAGCAGTAATAAAAGCATCACAAAGTTTTCTTATATTCGATTCTTCGGCTGGTACTGCTCCGCGCACGCGTTGTTGCACCAAGATCACGGAGACCGGTAAGAGAAAGTGGGGGCACGACGGGCGCTCCTCGAAAGCGCTGAGAGCTGGTCCGCCGTAGTGTGATCACGTAGCCACAAAAGAGAGGAGAATAAGAAGAGCCCTTAGCTAGTCTAGACGGTGTTGATCCGGGCTGCAATTAGCCAGCCACTTCATGGGCATGAAAACTACTTCTCGAGTTGTTCGCTGTTGGGCTGTTTTCATGAAGTTCAGAATTTCTACCTGAAGTGAGACGTTTTCCGCGAAGCGCATATCGTATATTCTTATTTTCCCGCACAATATTTGTCTTCGGCTGCTGAGAGCAATATTTAATCAATGTTTTGGCAAATTTTAATTTGGTAGCGGTATATGAAACTTCCCAGGGCTCATAAGGATACGCTGTTAGCATCATCATCGCCGTCATCTCGAGAGTCAAAAGCATGTGTCGTTGTATGATCTTTGCAGGATGTCATACATGAGAACTGGCGCGTTTATCTGCTGGACAATCCTAATGTCA
Organism: Amblyomma americanum; assembly: GCA_030143305.2. Classification (NCBI taxonomy): domain Eukaryota; kingdom Metazoa; phylum Arthropoda; class Arachnida; order Ixodida; family Ixodidae; genus Amblyomma; species Amblyomma americanum. Next base: position 104,254 of record JARKHS020020636.1, on the reverse strand, counting down.
TTAATGCGGACCGGGTTGTGGGCACTCTTTGTAATGCGCCATGCGCGCATGTGTAGTATTGTGGGATCCATTAGGATCTTAAAATAGGGGTGGAAGCGGGGTGGATGGGGGCCTGGTATTACGACAAATTACATCGTTGTCACGGGAGTAGGTGTGATATCATATTACAGCATCGTCATGTGACTAGGTTTGATGGCACAATACATCGCTGTCACGTTACCTGGTATGACGTCGGACTCATATAATATATTCACTGATTATACTATTAGTCTTAGCGTGTAGATTGATAGGTCGGGAATGGGCAACATTGGGCTTGTCTGCTGCGGCTAGCAAACGGAAACACGCGGTGACCGCGTTACCCGACCGCGGCAGCCACGTTTCGATGGCGGTGAAATGCTAATGGTGCTCGTGTGCTGTGCGATGTCAGTGCACATTAAAGATCCGCAGGTGGTGTAAATTATTCCGGAGCCCTCCACTGCGCAACCTCTCTCTTCCTTTCTTCTTTCACTCTCTCCTTTATCCCTTCCCTATTGGCGTGGTTCAGGTGACCAATGAGACAGATACTACGCCATTTCCTTTCCCCCAAAACAGATTATTATTATTATTATGCTGCACTAATCCGCGGATGCTCGTTAAATTACGACATAGGAATGGGATGCTGTAAGCTCTCCTTGCAATGTTGGCTCTTTTCCGATAAAAGTCAATTATATGCAAATAATTATTTGAAGATAAAAGAAGCATGTGAGATACAGAGACATTTATCGCAACTTACGCTCAAGCTTTCACGAAGTAGGGCAAAAAGTGCTGCAATATTAGTACACTTATGGGCGTTCTGTGCATTAAAGAGAACCGCATAGTCGCCAGGAATGTTTGGCTCCATTGCGCGGTTCAAAAACAGGAACGACGTGCGCCTGTTTTTTTGTATAGAAGCATTGGTGGCGAGGCTGAAGAAAAATTGTCTATGGTTTAAATGCTGCTCAATCGTGTCCTAAATCAACTCACGTGACCCACGGCTTGATTGCTGCCAGCGATAGATGGCGCTGGCGAGCGTCGCAGCGTCCGTATTGCGGCTTCGGCTGCGGCGATGCGCCGGTGCGTTTGTGCGCAGGCACAAAAACAAGAAGCCCCCCCCCCCCCTTCATTTTCTCCGTCGGGAGATGCACACGTACCCGCCGCGGTGGCTCAGTGGTTAGGGCGCTCGACTACTGATCCGGAGTTCCCGGGTTCGAACCCGACCGCGGCGGCTGCGTTTTTATGGAGGAAAAATGCTAAGGCGCCCGTGTGCTGTGCGATGTCAGTGCACGCTAAAGATCCCCAGGGGTCGAAATTATTCCGGAGCCCTCCAGTACGGCACCTCTTCTTCCTTTCTTCTTTCACTCCCTCCCTTATCCCTTCCCTTACGGCGCCGTTCAGGTGTCCAACAATATATGAGAGAGATACTGCGCCATTTCCTTTCCTCAAAAACCAATTATTATTATTATTATTATTAGATGCACATGTCTTGCGCACCGAAAAGCGCCCGCTGCCAAGGGACAGAGAGCGTATGACGGTTCTATTTTATCTGGCAATATACGAGAGGTTTCAGGTAAACGAGTCAGCGATGAGTTTTGTATTTGCACTGGGCGCGAGATATACGATAAGTGAATATGCATCTGTTGCGCTCAAGTAGCACCACTGTTGTGTATTTGGATTTCTCGCGCTATCTTTTAGAGCTTGAAGAAAAAAATTACTCGGACGGTACCTTGCTGCGAACAAGAAGTTTGTATTTAAAAACCTAGCTAGTCAGTATGAAATAATTCACCGACAGTGCAGTGCGAAAAAGAAAGTTAGGCAGGGATAAATCATGGCTATACAAATGCTCGGTAGAAAGCATTTTGGAAATGGCCCGGACCAGATTTGGAGGTCGTCACTGTGTCGGGCATGCTCACTTATGGTTGCACGCTCAATAAGGTTGGACGCTCAGTTATGGTTGGTCCTAATCGGCCGGGGTCAAATTTCGGGGTTGGCCCGGGTCACATTTAAAGATTGCCATCGGCGCCCCTGGAATCCTCTTAGTGTGCATGGAAGTACGGCAACAGCGAACATTCATCAAACGCCAGTTCGCTCCTTGGTGCAGGTAGACTCTGCTCCTGAGGTGTTTTGCAAAAAATGTGACCGTATTTTTTTGCCCGCGCTTCCATGCCCACAATCGTTGCTGCCTTTTATTTGTGATTTCGTTCACGTCGCCAAGTTGTTAATACATAACGGTGACATTGAGTTGAACCCTGGACCCTCTAAGAAGGAGTCTTCCCAGCAATACAGTGAATTAGTCGCACTAATAAAATTCTTACGTGATAAAATGAATTCTAGGTACGACGAAGTTATGACCACACTTAATGAAGTTAAGGCGGCCCAAAATTCAACGGAGCTGCAGATTGCAGATCGATGGTCGTCTTACTGCAGTGGAAAACAGTGTTCGCACATCTGAGGCACCGCAGGTCGAAAGTATTGCTTATGTCGCAGCACTTGATCAGAGACTGAACGAATTTGATGATCGTTCGCGCCGAGATAACTTAATATTCCACGGTATCGAGGATGGCTGTCAAGAGACATGGGCGGAATCGAAAGAATAAATCTGCTCCATTCTGAATACCGCGCTTAACTTTGGTTTGGATAAGAGCGACGAACGCATATATTGAGCCCATAGATTAGGCAGCTTTGCCCTCGACAAATACCGCCCCATTATTGTTAAATCTGTGTCATTTAAACTTCGGAGAAATATTATTCCCTCAAGAAACAAGTTAAAAGCTTCCAAGGTAACCGTGAGTGAAGATTTTTGCAAAGCGACAAGGGATGTTAGAAAAAAGCTTTTCGATTTTAGTACTCAAAGCGGCAAAAAATTTTCAGTACGGTATAACAAAATTCATATCGGCAATAAATGTTATGTTTACTCAGCGGACACGAACACCGTGTGCGAAATAGGGCCTTTCAGTGACAGCAGTCCAGCCGGCTCTTCTTCTGGCACCACCCCCGCACCGATGCAGATGCATCTTTATCCTAACCCAAAAACGTGCTCCTGAAGTCGTCAGTCGGAATCTATAGTTTCTCTACGCAATCATCCGGAGTATTGTGAACAAACGCCATGATCTATCATTTGTGATTTATGCATGCGCTGCCGATGTGGTGGTGTTAACGGAAACGTGGCTTTCAAACGCTATAAGCAACGCAGAATTGCTTGACTGTGAAAAAAATTACACCATCTACCGCCAAGACAGGGCTGCAAAACACGGAGGTGGTGCACTGATTGCCGTTTCCAACTACCTCGTATGAGACATAGTAACTGTCTCTATTGCCCTCGAAATGCTTCGTGTCCGCATAAATATTCGCTACAAAGTGCATTATTCTGTTTGTGCCATAGGCCGCCGAACACGGCACCATATTTTTGTGAGGAGTTACACGATGCATTGAATATTTTGGTTACACAATTCCCTTCAATGCCTTTATTTCTGTTAGGCGATTTTAATTTTCCCTAAATAGATTGGCCCGGTCTCTTTCCAACTGTCGGAGATACTTGCGCAGTCAGCCAACCCTTTTAGAACATATGCGTGCAGTTTAACCTTACACAGCTTGTTTCAGAGCCCACAACGTTTGTTTCTGGTTTATCTAATCTGTTAGACTTAATTCTTACCACTGCACCTGAACTTCTACATCGTGTAACATACATGCCCGATTTGAGTGATCATTGTCTTAATCACTTCGAAATAACGGCGCTTACTACTAAAAAAGTTCGAAGCCTCAATACAGTTAGAGACGATTCCAAGGTGACTACACATCAATTAACAACGAACTAGCACTATTCATAGATAACTGCATGCCTACCTTCTTCGATAGAACCGTTGGCCAAAATTGGACATTATTTAAGAACACAGTCTCGTCACTAGTCGATATGTACGTCCCAATGCGCCGAATTAGAAAATAATCCCAATCACCGTGGTTCACCGTCGCCTTGAAACGACTTTTTAATAAGAAGAAGCGCTTCTTTCGCCTTGCTAAACGTGCAAACTCTGCGGAACGTTGGTCCGCATTGAGTTATGTTCTCCGAACTTACCGACTAGCTATCAAACTATCCTCCAGCGCAAGGGGCAGATCACTGGAGGGTAGTACATTTGCGGTGGCCACGAGATCGTCAGCTTCATCGTTGCCGGCGATGCCGCAGTGACTGGGCACCCACTGTGCACGCACGGCGCATCCTCTCTGCGCGAGACGCTCGATGCGCCAGCGGATGTCCGGCACTAGTGGGGTACCACGGCCGGTGGACTGCAGCCGGCTGATGGCGTAATAATAATAATAATGGGTTTTTAGGGGGAAAGGAAATGGCGCAGTATCTGTCTCATATATCGTTGGACACCTGAACCGCGCCGTAAGGGAAGGGATAAAGGAGGGAGTGAAAGCAGAAAGGAAGGAAGAGGTGCCGTAACGGAGGGCTCCGGAATAATTTCGACCACCTGGGGATCTTTAACGTGCACTGACATCGCACAGCACACGGGCGCCTTAGCGTTTTTCCTCCATAAAAATGCAGCCTCCGCGGTCGGGTTCGAACCCGGGAACTCCGGATCAGTAGTCGAGCGCTCTAACCACTGAGCCACCGCGGCGGGGCAAATAGCAGTTTTGAAGCGAAAAGCTTCACTACGCTAGTCAGCACCACGCTTCACGCGAGCCGGCGTATGTCGTAGCACGAGTAACGTCACGCACGGCGCATGTGGCCGCCGTCGACTCCGCCGCCTTTTTACTCCATCTCGCTCCCTAGTCACTGCTGTGCATGCGCCACTAGTAGCTCTGAGCCACAGGTGTACCGCCGCTGCGCAGCACCTTTCCTCAAAATCCTACTTTCAATTATCAGTTTTCTCTTTCTTCTTTCCCTTGGGGCCTTGGAGTCGGCGCTTAACGGCGCGATTCGGGCGTACACCGAGATATGTGAGACGGTTACTGTGTCATTTCCTTTCCTCAAAACCCAAACAAGTGAGCCGACGGCGTCCATAGAGTTCATTGCCGCTGACAATTTTGCAAAGGCCATTCATTTTCACGAAGGGAAAGGCGCACGATCGGCTTCGCGGGTCAGTGGAAACCTCAATTCCGCTTTCATGTAAGTGGCGTTCGTGTCCAACTGCAAAAGCCTGCTTTGATTGCGTTCCGCACACTCTGCAAGCAGCGCGCCCTCCCTGCCACCCTGGGAGGTGGCATGCAGTTAATGGTTGATGGCGAGAGATTGATCACCAAATGAACCCTGCGGCCCAGCTACAGCTGCAGTGCCGCATGTCAGCCACAACGCTGTCAGCTGTAATGAATTGAGGCCACATCTCTTTCACCACCGCACATGTATAAAAGCACGAATGAGGCGTCCGCATATCCAGGGAGCCAGTTATGCGCCCTTCCTTTGCTCAAATCAAACGCCGTCTATATAGAACATTGTCGAAGCCGAAGCCAATGAACACGGTGAACGCCGAGGTCTTTCTCTTTGTATATCCTGGATTAGCTAAGGTAATCCTCATTCATTTTTTTTTTCGAGGAAATACCAGGTGGCACAAGATGGGGCACATCTGCATGGTGAAAACAGTTTTTGAGGAATGGAAATGGCGCAGTAACTGTTTCACATCTCGGTGGACACCTCAACCGCGCCGTAAGGAAAGAGGTAAAGGAGGGAATAAAATAACGGTCCAATGAACTTTAAATTCAGGGAAGCTGTAACTTCCCACGTGTCATCGTCCGAAACGCGTCGCGAACTCCTCCTGGACATTGTGCGGTATACGCGCACGTTTTTGCGTGGAAAGTGATACTTTTTTGAGCAGTTCGAAGTTAGTTCATGTACGAGTCGTACCTGGGAGCTGATTAACTGCGACAAGACTTTTGCCTCTGTTTGCATGTCGTTACAACAATATAATGTGATGGAAAATATAGAACTGGTTTGTACGCACCGTTTTCGCGGCGAAAAGTGACATATCCCGCCAGCCCTCCTCGCTCGTATGCGCGGGCATGGTGCGCAGAATAAGTATGTACTGTATTACGCAGTCATTTGCAAGACGGAGTAGCTGCAAAGCTTCATTAATCGAGACGCAAGGTCGTTCGGCTACCACTGTGTTGTTCTCGGCTTGAGCGACAACTGTCGAAAGCGGATAAGCGGGCAAGGCCAATAACCTAGTTTGCTGATTTATCGAACTTGCCGGACGGATTTTTTTTCTCCCGGTTCAACTGCAGCTGAGTGCTGAAACATCGTGCTGTACTTCCGAAGGCTTGACCGACACGATCCGATCAGGGTCCCATTTCGCGAATCTGTTCGCGTGTTGCTATCCTCACGTGCGGACACATTTGTGTATGGGGGTCAGAATCGACAGCTGAATTAATACACGAGGCGGCGGATTGGAAATCGAGTTGCATCGGTGCAGTGCAGGTGAATGAATGGCGGAGGCCGATGAGGTGGGTTGTCCGGTGGTAGGAAACATCTTGCACGTGCCGCGTGTCTGCTCGCCCGGCTCTTCCTTCCGGCTTTTCGGCAGAGCCGACGCCCCAGCCGCAAGCGGCGCGACGCCTCTCGCCGTGGTTGTTGCCGTTTCTGGCGTCTTCGATGCCGCCTCATCCTTGTCGCCTCTCCTGCGGAGCATGCTGCAGCAAAGGCATCCTAAGCGGCGTCTGTCTGCTTGCTGCGCACGCACTCACGCGCGAACGAATCAACGCGCACGCACACACGAAGATTAAAGGTCTGGACTCGATTGATAAAAGGGTGACTTCTGAAAATTCTGATTTGCATTTTAAAGACCTTTAATTCGAAGAACAAGCTTGGCCGGCAAAACCTGAGAAAATATGCGCAAACAAAAAAACTATGACCGCGACAGAAAAGACTTTATTCAAAGTGAAACTTTTTCTTCATTTTATCGTCGAGGTACAGTCCGCACTTTATCATCATCAGCAGCAGCACCTGCCTATATCCACTGCAGGACAACGACCGTTCGTATTGTCCTTCGATCACCTGTGCGTACCAGCTCCGGCCACCTCACCCCGGCCAGCTTCAATCCGCCCACGTGACCCTTTGACGCTTGCCTTCTCCACTTAGTCGGCCACTGGTTGTTTTCCCTTCGCATTACATGCCCTGCCTATGCTCATTTCTTCCTCAGCCGAAGCCTGCATCTTCATGCTATTTTAGTTTATATTCTGAGTCAGAATTTTTTGTAGTGTTGTCTGAACCCTTGTCATAGCATTGTTTGCATTAAGGTAGAAAACTGCCCCTGCTTTGCTTTTTAATTTATTTGCCAATATCCGGATTTCTGGTAAATTAGCCACATTATTGGGCCAGAAAATGGTATGAGCGGAACAGCGCGCGACAAAACAAAAATAGCCAAATGGTCAACTGATTGAATTAGATTAACATGGCAAAAAATTGGAAGAGTACTTCTTGTAGTTGGCAAGAAAATTTTTTTTAAAGGAGTCCTATCGACGTGGCGCCATCATATGCTAAGGTCGGGTAAGGTTTCTTTTCCGGTCTCACAAGAGCTGCCATCAGTGTTGAACATATTGTAATAAGACGGCCAAATGGAGCTATTCCGCCTATTCAGTTGTTCTAAAAGAATATGCTTGGTCGGAATATTCACTGTGTACAGGGTGTGCATGATTCTATCTACAGATTTGACCAACCGCAGGATTTAAAAAGCCAGCCCGTACGTGCTAGATGGATAAGGAATTATTCGGATTTCCCTTCTTTGGAGAAGCGGACCAGCAATTCGCACTCTGAAGCCGTGGTGCATAGCGAATACAGTGTTTAATACACCGTTTCAGTTGAAATAAATGGGATACCCAAAACATGAACACCGCCCGTCGATCTGCATATATATTGAAGTGAATACGGTAGTGTCATTTTTTCCTTACATGAATATACGAGGTGTTTCATCGAAGATTTCACATAATTTTTAACAATAGGTTTCTTGAGTTATTGTGGCGCTTTTTTGGGCTGTGTCCTCAGCGGTGCAGTACATCGGAACACGGCTAGGACGTGGTAACTAGCAGGCTGGTTAGCTAATACTCATAATAGTTGCCTTTTTAACTAATATTGTTAGTCTCCTTATATGTTGAGAGGCGTGTAGCCGATCTTAAGTAATATCCATATCAGTTTTTAGAATGAGGCCGCCGCGGTGGCTGAGTGGTTATGGCGCTCGGCTGCTGGCCCGTAAGACGTTGGTTCGATCCCGGCCGCGGCGGTCGGAATTTTATGGAGGCAAAATTCTAGAGGCCCGTGTACTGCGCGATGTCAGTGCAAGTTAAAGAACCCCAGGTGGTCGAAATTTCCAGGGCCCTTCACCACGGCATCCCTCATAGCCTGAGTCGCTTTTGGACGTTGAATCCTCCTAAACCAAACCAGTTTTTAGAATTTCGAAAATGTGGTTTCTGTCGACGCTATGGCCGAACAAATTTTGTTTACATCGCACCAAAATACATGCGCTTTCGAGAAGCTTGCAGACAAAGCGACCTCTCCAGTGCACGTTACTCGTCGAAATGGCCAAAATTTGTTGGGCCACAGCACCGAAGGCAACCGAGTTTTCGAAATTCTAAAAACTGATATGGATATTATTTACGGTGGGCTGCACGCTTCTCAATAATTAAGGAGCTTAACAGTAATAGTTAAAAGGTAACTAATAAATACTATGGTTAACCAGCCTGCTAGTTAGCACGTCATAGCTCTATTCTGATGTATACACGGCTGACAACGCTATGCCGAAAAAAGCGCTCTTCTAAATGAAAAAGCCTACTATTAAAAATTGTGTAAAGTCTGATGTGAAACACCCTGTTTAGTCCACATACTAAACATAATCTCACCAGAAGCAATTTCATTTATGGCATGAAGAGCGCTATAAATTATAGTAACATTAAGATGCCGACTACTTTGCAAGGTCGTGTTGCTTACCGTAGGAATGATCCAGGCTGCAAGCTTCTGCCTTTTCAAATTCGGGTGGATGGCGATGCCTCCCCTAATTTTCCCACTGAATTAGTATACATCGTCTGCTGACCGAATGGGTTCAGAAGGACTGTGTTTCACTCGACCGTTGAGACGCCACCTGTGTGCCTGGTTGCCACACTGATGCGACTCCTTTTTAAATGTTGTTTCGCACCAACAACAAAAAGTACGTTTAAAATTGTATTATATGTGAAGCTGATTGAATGGGCTGACCATTTGGCTATTTGTTTTTTCGCCCGCCGTTGTTGGCGTAGCGTTTTCTGGCCCTCAGTGCGCCCGTTTTCGCAGAAAGCGAGATTTTTGCAATTCAATTAAAGAACAATGCAAGAAGCAAGAGCAAATTTCAACTTGACGCAAACAATGTTATAACAATGTTTCAGACAACAATGCGAAAAAATGTCTCAAAATTTAGATTTCAAAAATACATTAAAAACATGAAAACCTTGAATTTTTTTAATCCAAATGGCGTCATTCGCGGAAGGAAGGAAGGAAAACGTTTATTGAGCTCTAGAGAGTAGGTGAGCAATTTGGCGGAGTCAGGTGTGTCGTCCGTCTTCTTAGCAATGGTCGTCTGCCCCTAGTCAAGGGCTCCGGTGGATGCCGCTGCCAGCTGTGCCCGCCTGATTAGCCCAAGTTGGACATCCTGACGGTCGCTGGAGAGCATTCCTTCCCATTGCTCCGCCCTCGGGTTTGGTATTTTTGGTGCCACCTCTATTTTCTGGCAGGCTCACGTTATGTGATAGAGCGTGGGTGTTTCATGGCACCATGGGCATTTGTCTGTGTATTGTGTGGGTTGTATTTTGTTGAGTGTATTTAGATTCAAGTATGAGCCCGTCTGTAGCAGCCTCCAGGCGACGGCGTCTTCCCTGGAGAGATATTTACGTGGTGGGGGGTACCGTTTCCTGCAGCCTTGCAGTGGTTTAAGATAGCCGAGTAATCTCTAGGGACAGGCTCGGCTTCCTCGAGGTCGCTTGTGGGGGGAGCTCGGTAAGAAGTGTACCCTCGAGCTACCCTGTTGACTGCTTGGCTGCCTTCCACTCCCGCGTGTCCCGGCGTCCATACTATCGTATGTTTTATTGGTTCTTCTGTGCTTTCTTTGGGTCAGTCCCCAGAGCGGAGTATGCGGAGCGCTCTGTGACCTATTCTGCCCAACATAAAGTTTCGGCATGCCGTTTGAGAGTCGGTTAGTATTGTTAAGGATCGCTTAGTCCGGTAGCCCTCCGCTGCCGCTAGAGCGACGACCACTTCTTCAGCCTCGACTACCGTGCAGTCCCGTAGCGACGCGCTGATGATTTCCCGCATGTCCGAGTTTATCACAGCCGCTACCGCGTTGGGGTTGCTTTGTCCCGTCCTTCTGGGGTATGTGGCTGCGTCCGCATACACCGTTGTTGTCTGGTGGGCTAGTGATTTTTGGATATACTCGGCTCTCGCCTTTCTGCGTTCTTCGTGTAGGTTGGGGTCCATGTTCTTGGGGATGGGAGCCACCCTAATTGTGCCCCGTATGCCGTCCGGGATAGTCGCGGTTCGCTGGATTTCTTGTATTTGTTCGTTGCATCCCAACTTCGCAAGAAGCTCCCTGCCAGACGGAGTCTGCTGTAGTCTCTGCAACTGGGCGACGTGTTGTGCCTCTCTCAGTTCTTCAAAGTTGTTATGAAGTCCTAGTGCTAAAAGCTTCTCTGTGGATCTGCATTGCGATAGATGGAGTGGTGTTTTGTATGCTTTGCGTATAATCGCATCAATTTGTTGGATTTCGCTTTTGATTGGGTATGGAAGACTGTAGGTGACTCGGCTGATCACCAGGCTCCTTCGACCGCCGCGGCCGGGATCGAACCAGCGTCTTACGGGCCAGCAGCCGAGCGCCATAACCACCCAGACACCGCGGCGGCCCGCCAAAACGTGTTAACGTGTTAACTCATTCTAAAAACTGATATGGATATTACTTAAGATCGGCTACACGCTTCTCAACGTATAAGGAGACTAACAATATTAGTTAAAAAGTCAACTATTCAGTATTAGCTAACCAGCCTGCTAGTTACCACGTCCTAGCCGTGTTCCGATGTACTGCACCGCTGAGGACACTGCCGAAAAAAGCGCCAGTGTAACTCAAGAAGCCTATTTTTAAAAATTATGTAAACTCTTTGGTGAATCACCTTGTATATTCATCTAAGGAAAAATGACACTACCGTACAGAGGTACCCCGCACTCACTTTAATATATCTGCAGATCGACGGGCGGTGTTCATGTTTTGGGTATCCCATTTATTTCAATAGTAACGGTGTATTAAACACTGTATTCGCTATGCATCACGGCTTCGGATTGCGAATTGCTTGTCGGATGCCTCAAACAAGGGAAATCCGAATAATTCCTTATCCATCTAGCACGTACGGGCTGGCTTTTTAAATCCTGCGGTTGGTCAAAACTGTAGATAGAAACATGCACACCCTGTATACCGTGAGTATTCCGCCCAAGCATATTCTTTTAGAACAACTGAAATGGTGAAATAGCTTCATTTGGCCGTCTTATTACAATATGTTCAACGCTGATGGCATCTCTTGCCAAACCGGGATAGAAACCTAACTCGACCTTAGCAGATGATGGCGCCACATCGACACGACTCTTTTAAAAAACTTTTCTTGCCAACAACAAGAAGTACTTTCCCTCTAGGTACACGTTGAGCCTAAGCTCGTCGCTGTTCGCGACTGTGCGGCTTTGTTTCCCTCTCCAGACTATGAGCAGTTTTGATCTTTCGGTGGAGCATGCTAGCCCTCTCGCTTTTACGTAGTTCTCTACGCACGTCGCGGCCTCCTGTAGTCTTTCTTCCTTTTCTTTTAGTGAGGCCGTATTTGTCCAGATGGTGATGTCGTCGGCATACATGGCATGATGTATTCCTTCGACTTCCTTAAGTTGTTCTGCAATGCTGGTCATTGCAGCGTTAAAAAGCGCAGGTGTGATGACCGAGCCCTGGGGAGTTCCCTTGTTAGGGGTGTGGAACTTCTCCGAGCGGAGTTCTCCCAGCCCTATCGTCGCTGTTCTATCTGAGAGGAAAGCGTTGACATAACCGAAGACCCTCCTGCCGCAGTTCAGGTCGTCCAGGCCGGCCAGGATGGCTTCGTGGCTTACGTTGTCAAAAGCTCCTTTGATATCCAGTGCCATTATTACGTTCTCTCTGTCCTAGGAATGTTACTTAGAACTCCTTCTTTGATTTGTAGAAGTGCGTCTTGGGTCGACAGCTTCGCGCTGAATCCGAACATACTGTGGGGATAGAGTTCGTGATCCTCCATATATTGTCGTAGCCTTAATGTTACCACTCTCTCGTACAGCTTGCCGAGGCACGATGTGAGGGAGATGGGTCTTAGGTTTTCGATTTGTAGCTTTTTACCCGGTTTTAGAATCATAACCACCTCTGCATGCTTCCAATCCTCGGGAACGGTCTCCGCGTCCAGTGCTTGTTGAGGAAATCGGACTCATCCGCAACCTCAGTTACGCGCTAGTCGCAGAATAAACCAATTTCATTCGCGGTTTATTTTTAGGGGGCACGACAGGCCATCTCAATACTTGACTACATGCAGAGACAAACTTTTTCGGCTAGGAACGGTCTCTGAAGAATAATAATACTTGGTTTTTGGGGAAAGGAAATGGTGCAGTACCTGTCTCATATATGGGCGGATACCTGAACCGCGCCGTAAGGGAAGGAATAAAGGAGGGAGTGAAAGAAGAAAGGAAGAGAGAGGTGCCGTAGTGGAGGGCTGCGGAAAAATTTCGACCACCTGGGGATTTTGACGTGCACTGACATCGCACAGCACACCGGTGCCTTAGCGTTTTTCCTCCCTAAAAACGCAGCCGCCGGGGTCGGGTTCGAACCCGGGAACTCCGGATCAGTAGTCGAGCGCCCTACCCATTGAGGCACCGCGGCGGGTCTCTCTGAAGAATGGTTTGCTAAAAATGCCCAGATTAATGCGATTTCTTACACTTTGCAGCATGAAATTTGGAGGATTTTTTTAGAAAGCCTCTGCATTTCTTTTCGGACTTTTCTTAACTGATATGCATTTCTCTCAGCCAAACCTAAAATATCAAGAAAGCGAAGATTCTCGTTTCGCTTGGAATGACCCTGCTTGATCATTTTCATCTCTTTCACAAGTGGTTCAGGCGCTCACCTGACACCGCGCCTTTCCTCTCCTCGTAACCTCGTCCTCTGAAGGTAAACGCCATATATGAACTGAGGCCGCGATTCCTAGCAGTTATTATGCACTAAGTGGCGTCTCAATGGACGATCCTGCAAGACCCAGTAGCTAGGGGACACCGACAATAGATCATTCTCAAAGATCCGTTTGCAAGGTACTACGTCGAAAGTGAGAAAATAATGATGCATTCCTCGTTTATTTATTCGAGTGCGCGTTAACGCTAAAAGCTACAAACACGGGAGGCAGGACAACGGTGAACCATGCTTCATTGGACTCAACAGAGTCACGGACGGTCGCAAAACTTTCAGGAGGAACAGGAACGTGACTAAGGACAACAGTTCTCAAAACACGCGTGCTCGTACCCACCTTATTTGATTGAATAAATATTTCTCTAAACCCATAAAATTTTTCCGGCATCAAATTTCGGCTTGGAGCTTCCTACTCTCCTGCTCTCTTTTGGGCCGTGAGGCCGCGAATTTGCTGTTATTCTTTGTTCCGCAAATTGAAGATTTTCGCCAGAATGCTGACGTCGTCAATTTTCCAGGCTTCATTGGCGTAATGATGCTGCGCCAGGGACTCCAGGGTCCTGCGGGCTTCCTCGAGGTGCGATGGCAGCGCGGCGAAGCACTCGTCCGGCTTGGCCCGGTCGCTGCCATCTGCGCATGCCCGTCCCGCTGCGGCTCAGGCGTCCTGCGGAGGCGGGAGTTCGGGAAGGCGTCGCGTTCGCGAGGTTCGTCCAAAAGGACGACGCAGCACTTGCCCAAGCAGCTAACGTACTCACATGTTCGCGCATGTGTACACAGCGGGAACGCAGTACGTGGTGCTCTTGAAAGACGTTTCGGATGGAACATGCTTTTGAGATGCGCGAAGCTCGTTAATTCGCTGGAATTTGGGAGTTACATCGTGTGATCCTGCTTGAGTCTGACCGTGCTGTGCGTTTACTGCAGTGTTTTCATGTTATACATTTAAGCGTCTGCACAGTACGCGGCAAGGGTTTGTTTAAATCAGAACTTCGGTCAAGAAGAGCGAAAAAGAAAAAAAGATAGCCAACGACCGCGCTCCTCGGTAAAGTGATTTTTGAGCCCAGCTGCTGCGGTTCTTGAACCGTAGGCGACCGCATATGCCGAACGGAGGCGACTCTGGGAGACTCTGGCTTAGACTTCGGCAGCGCGCACAGCGTTCCGCAGCCGACAAGCCTACCTTCGAGCAACGTTTTTCGATAAAGTCAGATGGAAAACTGGTGCCAGAAAGCAAGGGGGGGGGGGGGCGACAGTACCCCACTAGCTTTCTTGGCTTTCTCTTCTCCGCCACGCTGCCCATTGGCTGCTCTTGGTAACATGGTCAGTTTGGAATTGTCCACACTGGCCCGCGTTTCGCATTGTCTGCGCGTGTCATTTGATAACTTCTTGGATTTCGACGATGTGCTTGCAAAGTTCACGTGCGCCAGGGCAGGGTGCATGATCAAGGGTTGAGCTTTCGGGCATAGATCTCGGCCGAAACTGAAAGTTCTTGTTTCCGGGATTCCACACTGCAAAATCGGGAAAGCACGACGTGCCGCCCGCCCCATCGTAGTTTGGATTGATAAAACTGGTTTCCTTTCAGTTTGCTTTATAGGGCTTAGGGTTCCAAAGTGACTGAAGTTTAGTAAAAGAATTTTTAAAAAATGAAGACCCATTTGTCTTACTTTTTTTCACGGCCAATGCTCCTTTTAGTTCAGTAGCCCTCCTCTCTTTCACATGTCAAGATAGAAATATAATGCGAATGCCAGTTGTAACAGCTCGTTCATGTAAAGCGACAGCGTTTGAAAGCACTCAATAGACTGTGGCAATGCTAAACGCGCACCGTAAAATGCTTCTCTCGGTTAAAGGAGCCATGACAGCTTATATTCACGCATACCCTGCTTATTGCATTTAATTCTCAGCTTGTTGAATTAAAATTCCCTCAAGTTTCAGTTGAATCTGTGCGGTAAATATTTTTAAAACGAATTTTTTTCCGTTTCTTCTGCGAACTGCTTGCTGGTCTGGCAACCTCTGATCGCTGACGTCAGAGAGGCATACCCGCCCCGCATCTTCTGCTGCCCGCTGTTGAGGTTCTTGCATGCACACCGTTGACGGCGGTCGCTCGAAAAGTTTTTTTCTTTAGCTTATCAAAATAAAATGCATTTTCAGTGTTTTATTTTAGGAAGCGGTCAGGTTAGCACGCGACCTGAGTGATCCTTAAAGGGACACTGAGGAGAACCCTATCAAACTTTTTTCGTTAGCAAAATCTGATAGTTGGGCATTTCATGGTTTGTTGACGCTTGTCCGGCAGCGAAAGATGCATTTATGCCAAAGAAATTTGGATTCGAAGCTGAAAAAATTTTCCCGCCGCTCCGATTCAAACTCGAGAACTCTTATGACGTCACAGGACTTAGTGACGTGAAACGTGACGTAAACGGAGACTGCGTGATTTCTGGCGACTAGCGATGCTGTCTAGCAGCTGCCGAAATGAAAGCTAGCGCCGCAGCACGTTGAAGCCATCTATCGGGGGTCGCTACCGTCGCTCTGTTTAAGTTTGCACCGGCGTCTTGCCGGTGTTGGGATGGATCCCGTTCCCGAACCCGACGACGTCGTTCTCGCAAAATCTACGGCCTGCATTTCAGCGACCTCAGCCCCACTCAGCGTGCGATGCTTTTGAGGGAGCAAGGTTAGGTTAGTCGCCGGCGGGTCGTTTCCCCCTTCCTCAGTGAGCAGCCTTTGCAAACTAAATATCATAATCCCAGTGCGGGGAGTCACGAGGCGCCAGGGCATGGTCGGCGCGTTGCGCCCATCGGAGGCTCGCCGGGGCTTTGGGGTCAACGGATTGGGATTTCTTGAACGGCGTGGTTGCACGGGGCAGCAGGCGGCGTCGAGGTCTCCGACGGTTGCAAGGGCCAAGTTATTTATTTTATTGCCACAAAAAAAAACGGATAGGTGCTCAAGGGCGGTCGCGTTTAAAGTGGGCACCTTAGAACTATAGCCGACTCACGACGCTTCAACGGCTACCGCTAGATCCAACGGCTCCACTGGATCGGGTTCTCTGGCCCACTTGCATGTACCTTCAGATCTGTACCGTGAATGGATCAAATTAGCCGAGAGCTCGAAAAGTACACCTCCGCTCAACTTCCGAAGTTATTGAATTACATCACAACGCGCACCTCCCCGCGGAGCCGAATCAGTCTGACCGGGCTGGCGGCGTTTGGCGCACTCGGCGCGAAATAGAGACATGCTCCAAGTCTCCGCCAGTGCGGTCAGAGTGCGCCGAAGCCGCCGAACGCATCGGTGGCCAAGCGCAGTTGGAGAACAGAGGGTCTCGCTTTGGCCGACGTTACGTTGCCGTGCAGCGCACCCGCGAGTGTTACGCCGGAGCATAAACGCGCCTTAACAGAGCCTGCGCTTAACCGCTAACCAACGTATTCGGTGGCGGCATCTATAGGAGCCACTGAAGCCCCCCGCCCACTCACTGAATAAAAAATAAATCCTGTGCCGAGGTCTTGAATTGAACCAGGGCCTTTGGCGTTTGAGGCGGAGACGCTACCACTCCGCCACGACGGCTTTTTTTTCCTTATTGCCTGGCTTTGGCCCACATTTACCCAAAAAACACTCAACAAAAAACACACAAAACGCTATGTACATACGACACTGTCGTGGTCAGCCAGCATGAGCCTGGCTTCGTCATGCTAAAATTCTCGAAGCATACAGAGCTGCTTTACCCTCGAGAGCCATTCTGCAGTCTCCACAGCGGCTTTCTGGATGGCCTGAACGCAGTCCATTCTTCCCCGAAAATAAGTTCGGGCAGGTCGTGCGCCTTTGTCACAATAATAATCTGCCATTCTGGAGCGCCATATACAGTGGAGGCCCAAGAGCATTATGAGAACGAATGGTACCCCATCCTCATTGTCAGTGCTTAAATAACGAATTCCATGCGCGTCAAGTGGTAGCTCTTTCTTTATCGTCCTTTGTAACACATCCCAAAAATAAGCCCCTTCCCATCAACGCAAAAAACATGGTCTATTGTTTCGGGCTGTTTACAAATTAAGCAGTTCGATCCCCACGGTAAAAAGAAATCCTCTCCCTCCAAAAACTTTTTAACTGGTAGCGTCCGGGTGTGTAACTTAAAAAAGGTCTTTACTCCTGGTGGCAGCTGCATTTTCTTCACCCTTTTTAAAACATCAGCTCCCGGCCTTCCACTGTGCAAGACCCTGTACATGGGCTCTGGGAAATCAATATCACTAAGATCATGGTACAACTTTTTTCTTTTAGTTTTATACAAAAAATCGCATGAAAAACGCCCTGAAAGAAACCTAACACTTGATACAATCTCTTTGTAGTAACCAAAAATTCCACCCGTGACCTCTTCTGTAGAAACAACAAACTCGGGCAGCAATCGCCGCAGCCTCACCTGGCACACGGTGCGCAATAACGCGTCTGAGACGTCACGAAAAAACAAAAAACGGTTCATCAGCTGCCTTAAAAAGAGGTGCCCTAGCCCCAGGTCTCCGTCTTATACCCGCCGAAACAGGTTCGTTCAGCTGCAACGTGCCCTTTCGGAAGCCCATAAAAAGACGGCAAAAATCCGGTGTAGCTTTTGAATGTTCACCCGAAAGCAATCCAAAACCTGCATGGCATACCAGAGCTTGCTAATAAAAAAAAAGGTTGCAGACTGTAGTTCTGCTGGAATTTGAGATTGGTGCCATTCCATTTTTCAGCCCTGTCACGTGCTTCTTTCGTTTGCTGTTCCCAGTACTCCTCGCCCTCACGATAAGCATAGAGCGGAACGCCCAAATACTTGCCCGGAGTCATCGCCCACGGTACGTTGGCGAAATGGTCCGGGTGGGATGGCCACCATTCATGCCAGAGTCTGAGGCATTTGGACCAATTAACCCCGCTACCGGTGACTTCGCTGAACTCGCGTACACAGCCGCCAGCTTCGCTTATGCTCCCCTGATCAACCGTGAATACAGCAACGTCGTCAGCATACGCCAGCAGCTTAACTTCTGCAGCTTGTAACCGACAGCCATTAATGCTATTGTTTTCTATTATTTTCCGACACAGCGTTTCGATGTAAATACAAAATAAGAGAGGACTGAGGGGGCAGCAATGATGCACCGAACGCTGCACGCTAAAGGGAGCCCCAGACACTTGTTAACGATCAATATTGTCGTGCAGTTTCGATACGCCAGGGTTACACCCTCGCGGATAACTGAACCGAAATTCACATGGTCATAAACGGAAAAACAAGATTTCATGAGAAACACAATCAAAAGCTTTTTGGAGATCAATCTGAAGCATGGCCACTCGCCCGTTAATGTCACCGCAGCTTTCAAGTACAATGCGCGCTTTTTGAATGTTGGAAAAAATCGATCGCCCTTTTATTCCACATGTCTGGTGAGGTACAACAATACTCGATATCACTGTCTGCAGTCTTCGCGCCAATAACTTCATAAATATTTTGTAGTCAACATTAGTGAGTGCTATTGGTCGATATGCGGGAACAGATTGTAATTTCTCTATATCATCAGTTTTCGGTATGAGTACTGCATGGGAAGTCTCAAAAGACGGAGGTAAAAAGTTGATTCTATAGGCTTCATTAAACATTGTACACAGCACCGGGGCAATTTCATGCTTAAATTCTTTATAAAATGCCGCATTGAATCCATCTGGTCCTGGTGATTTTCCGAGCTTTAATTCATCTATCGCGTGCTCTACTTCGCTTTCAGCTATTGCTAGTTCTATTTTCTTTTTCTGTTCTTCGTCGAGCCGTGGCATTGCACCAAGAAACTGATGCTTAAATGCGACTGCGTCTACCGGATGACATCAAAAAAGCCTCTCGTAGAATTCTTTAAAGGCTGCTTCGATGTGCTCAGTGTCTGCCGATAAGATACACCCCCATTCTATTTTATCGATGTGATTCCTTTCAGCGTGGGCTTTTTATAAACCGAGAGCACGTTTTGATGGCGCTTCGCCAGCAGCTGTGTCTTCCGCCCTCGCCCTCACAAGTGCTCGGCGATAACGCCGTTCTTCCATAAGCTGTATTTTTTGCTTGGTTTTCCTGACATCTTCTATCCATTTCCCAGGCGCTTTGCATTCCTGCTTCAGCAACGTGTGCAGTAGTACCCTTAACTCAGCTTCGACTTGTGTTTCCTTATACCGGATACACGTGGCCCTTTCCATTGCTTTGATTTTTAGATTCTTTGCTTAGCTCCCACTGTTGCCAAATCTTCAGGTTCTTGCACGGGCTTATTTTCCCTATTTCATCCTTTACTGCTCGGTAGTAGACATCGTCGCGAAGAAGCATGTTATTTAGTTTCCGCATTTCCCATGAAAATGCCTTGCTTCGCTTCACGCTTCCCAAGCAGCACTCAACTAAACAGTGGTCTGTAAAGGACACTCCCACAACTTCGTACTGGCTGCATTCAGGGGCAAGGTCAACTGAAGCATCTTCGAGGTTTCCGTTATCAATCATTCTGATCAACACTTCAGTGCTCCTGTCTCGAAACCCCCGGATGCTTGACTTATCGCGTGCATTAAGAAGACAATTGAAGTCGCCTAAGACAATGAGCTGCCTCTCCGTGCAAACGCGCTCTTGGAGGCCTTGGAAAAATTCAACTCTTTCCTCAACCACATTCGACGCATACACGGCAACAATGCGCCACTCAATGCTGTTCAGTGAAAAATCAAATACAATACACCGGCCAGATAAACACGAAAAATAAGCTTGCACCTCTAGCCCTGGCATCTTTACAAAGAGCACGCAACCAGCCGATGTTCCCACTGCACGACTGACGGCAGCAAAAAATCTAGTCGTGAAGCGTTGCACCATGCTGTCGGTTCCTTTGTTGCGTCCACTTTCGTCTCTTGCACGGCCAATACATCGATCTCGCGCTCCGTAATAAGTCGGTACACCTGACCTTGTTTATTCCTGGTCGTCAGGCACCTGACATTTAGCGTAGTCACTTTAAAGGCGGAAGCGGGAGCCATTTTTAAACAAGAGGAAGGACCCAACAGCATGGTGCTTATTTCCCACGTGTAGCGCGCCTCTAGACGCCACTGTTGCAGCCGGTATCATCCGGCGGAAGAACATCGGCCTGCTCGAGAAGTACCTTGTCGCCGGCCCGCTTGTCATCCGAAAGGTTTGGGCGCGGCCGGAACTTCGGACGCCAGGCTTCAGAAGTCTTTGCCGGGGGTTCCTCGACGCCGGGCGCTACTACCTTGTCCCCTTCTGGGCTGGTCTAGCCGTGGGGACGCTTCGCCGGGGCGGTGACGGGGGGCGTGAAGCTAGTTGTGCGGGCGCCGTTCTTCTCGTAGTTGTTGTCGCTCGGCTCTATTGCCTCAACGTCCCCGGGCTCTGTTGGACAAGCCCTGTTCCTAGATGTCTCGTTAGCGACGCCGTGGGAGCCTGCCGTCGGCGGTTGGCTCGCTGGTTCGTCGGCCGCCTTGGTGCTGTCCCCGGAGCTCACACACGTGCAAGCGTTGAAGCCGGCTTGCCCGCCTCGTCCGTGACAGTAGCTGCTTCCTCCGCCTCGGCGACGTCCACGAGTTCCGCGGTGTCGTTCGCCTTTCCGAGCCCGGTAGCCGACGCGTAGGTACGGAGGCAGTCCGCGTGACCATAGCGCCTGCACTGGGAACACCTGGGCACCTTGCAGTCGCGGCGAACGTGACCCGTGCCGTGACAACGCAAGCACTGCATCGGTCGTCCAGGCACAACCACGAGGGCGAGCTCACCGGATACTCGCAACTGGTGCGGCAAATCATCCGCCTTCATTCCCGGCTTCAACTTGAGTAGCACGGTCTTGGTGGTTGAGCCTTTCTCCATCCCTTGGAGGCGCCAACGCTCCAGCGTCACCTCCGTCACGTTTCCAAACGCCACGAAAGCAGTCCGGATGTTGTCAGCCACACCGTGCAGCATCCAATGCAGGCGCAGCTTTACCTGCTGATCCTCCGGGTCGAAAATGATGCACCGGCGTCCTTTCACTTGCAGCTCATTCAACGCAGCAAGCTTATTCCTGGCTTCGGCACTGCTGAGCGTCACCGCCCACACATGATTAATCTGATACGCCCCCAACCCCATGACGTCGGGGAGCACACCAGCGTTGGCGAGGGCGTCCCGAAAATCTTCCACCCTGTAGGGCCTCGCTCGCACGTCGCCGTGCAGAAACACCGTGTTAAGAACATAACGTTCGGTTGGCCTGCAGAGTAGGCAGAACAATCTCGTAGCCCTTATCTGCGTCGGCAGCAAACCTGTTTCCGCGGCCAGCAAGGGCCGCTATCTCCGCTCCGCTGGAGCTCATGATTCTGCGTCCGCACCGAACGGTTGCCGGAAGTAGAATGATCCGCCATGACGGCTCAAGTAAGAATTATCAATAAAGGCGCATCTTGTGAATGCACTCTTCCGATGCTGGAATCTCCACGCTTTCCCTACGTATAATCTGGCCTAACAGAGCTAGGCCATCAGCAATTTTTCTGAACTGCCTTGTACCTTGTCTCCCGTCCATAATAAACGATTTCCGTTGAGTAGTTTGAAGTGTACAGGCACAGCCGAGAATGTTTCGCCGGGCGAGCGTGCGAAGACACAAGTGCTGCCTTGTACGATTACCGACCATCCTGCCATCATAGTTTTTCATCGGCCGTGGCGATCATCTGACAAGCCTTAATAGGCTGCTTCAAAGGTTAACTAGAACTTGAAGCAGCACTTGGAGTTCCTCTGCTGTTCGGCGCTTGTAAATCAAGGCGCATCAAAAACAAAACTACGGGGCACGCAAAGCTCATAGACGCGAACCGCCTTAACAAATCGAAACTCTCCTGGCTGCCTGTGGTGCCGCCAAGCATCGGTTTTCCTTGGTTCCAAAATTCAGGTTGCCTGTTGTCTGCCTTCTTTGTGTGATAAAAGTGCATTATCGGCTTTAAAACAAAACTTACTTCAATATTGAACCGTGCAATCTTCTTTTGTCAACCTCAGAGATTCGCACCCCATGTAGGCAGGAAAATTCCTCCAATGTGGCGTCTCTTGTCCAACGACGTCACCATGCTTTTACCTGCGAGTTTGGCCTTTGGCGGCGTTACCTGTATTTTGGTTCTTGCTATTTTATACCTTACAAGAGCTTTGTTATCAGTAAGAGCGTCGTTTTTGTGATCAGGAGCTGGTATTCTATCGATAGAAGCCAACTTCAATTTCTCCTCAGTGTCCCTTTAAGAAAGCGGACTTGCTCATGGCACCCCTTTTCTGATTGCTGAGGAAACAGAAATCGATGGACCCTTGCTTTATTATTTACGCACATAAACGTGTTATTTTTATGTTATGAGTGTGGTTCATTTGGCCAGTCAAGTGTTCCCGTATGTGAAAAGCGGCACGTGTCGTGCATGCATTCGCCGATGTGCGCCGTGAAAGCCGCGGCGTATGGTAGCTGTCTACCAGTTTCTTGTCCGCTATTCATCGGCTCGATAATTAAACTCCAAATATCACAAGGTGGCACTAGAGTAACCTTGAGGCACGAAAGGAGCAGGGAAAAATGCCGAATCATACGACTTCCCACTGCATGTGTGCATTTGTAAGTCGAACATACATTCCCTTCGGCTCGTAGAGCCCTTTTGGATGAACCAAGCCGCTTGCAAAACCATACGCGACTCGAAT
Source organism: Amblyomma americanum (assembly GCA_030143305.2). Taxonomy (NCBI): domain Eukaryota; kingdom Metazoa; phylum Arthropoda; class Arachnida; order Ixodida; family Ixodidae; genus Amblyomma; species Amblyomma americanum. The sequence goes on along the minus strand of JARKHS020020636.1, from coordinate 81,448 downwards.
GCTTTCATTGCCTGCACCGATGAATAGTCGCCGCCGTCTAAATAAGTGCTTGAAAATAGTAGTGCCTCATTTAGCGTTTACTGTGCGTGCGCATTGTGGCCCAGGAACGCGACGATCACGACAACTGCATGCAGCCCCGCGCTGCTGTTGTTTACATAGCTGTGCGCAAAAAATGCTACTCGTTTGCTTGGCATAAAACGCAAGGTGGGCTCTTTTTATCTTAAATATTACGTAGTATTGCTCGCAAAAAGTTGTAGTTTTACTCATTTACACACTATGATGACACTACAATAAGCGGCGCTGATGCTACATCGCCAGCTTGGGAAACGCTTCGCGTCGGACCGGCGCTTCCCGCTAATTGTATCTGATTCCTCTCATGTCATCATTATTTGATTTTAAAGAGCTTTAGCTAAAAATACGTTCTCACATTACTTGAAATAATGAAAACAACCAGATTTGTTGTCCACAGTTGACGCCGACGGCTGCTGTCGGCTGCCTTCAGCACATATGTGCAGACCGGCTCACATATCGGCACTTCCTCGTTATTGTACGCACGCCCTGCCATGTAGGCAGTCGTCGCTTTGAGGGCACTGTGGCCAAAACTACACTCCACGGCTATTTTCAATAGATAAAACATTCGAATTCTCTCTTCTCAATCCGCACACACGAATCCTGCGTACTCGCTAGGCTTCGTCACGAAAGGGTTTAGCGGTCTACCTTTGGCCGACAAGCATCTGGCAGAAATTCCCCGCTGATTATTACGAAAGTGTGAATATAAGGATAAGGTACACAAGCGCACTTTTTCAGGCCGCCTATTCACCGGGCGTGAAACTTTCGCTCGGCCGCACAAGCCCAGGCGACGGCGACGAACGGCACCGTCGTGCGGCATTTTCAGAATCAGTTATAACTACTTTTGCTGGATCCTCCTGTCCTGAGCTCAAGGTCTGGCCAATAGTGTATCGTGTGGCTACTCTGCAACCCCGTCCACTTTAATGCACCAACTGTTGGCGGTTCGGTCACAGTGGTAAAGCGTACAAATCGGCGACCCGCTGCCGTGTTTGTGGAGAAGGGCATTCGGATAACAGCTGCTCTTCTGATCAGGCCTAGTGTTGCCTCTGCAAGTGTAACCACTCAGCTGACGATGCCAACTGCTCGAAGCGAGCTGTCGAACAAAGCCTGCTAGATATAATTCAAGCGAAGCGATGCTCGAGAGCAGATGCGTATGCAATTCTAGATCGGAAATGTAATACACACGCATGCCGTGCGCGAAGCTCTCTTGCAGATATAGAGTCAAGTTTGACTACTTCGATAGTGTCCACAGTAGAACAGGATCTTTCTGTAGTAGTCGAGCGAATGCTGTGCAACTTTACCCAGGCTTTATCTCAACCTGTTGCAGGCCTGTCTCTGCCTTCATAATCATCTGTTTCGGCGGCGACGCCTGCATCGCTCCTAAATTGTGCTGCTAGAAAGAGTGACTCCATGTCGCCTCCTGATACGTCCAAAGTCCCGCCTGCCAACGGCGCTCCTGGCAGTGCCTCTCACGTAGATATCTGTAACACGGATGAAGAAATGCTCTGTCCATCCCAGAAGCTTCGAGCTTCTTCCTCACCCTCGAAGTCAGCTGTTCCGAAAATCAAAGCAAAGAAAGGACCCCTCAAACTAATCCCCCGACTGATGTGTTGAAGGAGGCTGTTGCTGCCTCTTTCCTCAGTCAATAATCATGACAGGCCTAAGAGTTCTGCAATAGAATTGTCGTTCCGTACTTTCTTCTCTCACGGATCTTGAAATACTTCATCATAAACATATTCCAGATATAGTGATTTTGCAAGAAACGTGGCTCTCTCCACTTAAATCATTTTCCATGAAGAAATTTCGTGTTTTCAGGGAGGCCGCAATAATGACAGGGGTGGTGGGTTAATAACTACGATCTCTGCAAAATATCTCACCGGGCATCACTCTCGCAGAAAGTTATGCTTCCTGCCTGTATGTTTTTGGCGGTTGAAATCTCCCTGCCCCAGTGCGCCACAGTACCTATTGCTAATGTCTACTTTCCTGTAGGTGTTCACAGGACATGCTGTTTGGATACCTTACTGAGCGGAGCAAACAACACAGTCATCGCAGGGGATTTTGAATCGCACCAAAGTGTCTGGGTAGTCGCTCTGACTCTTGCGGTCAGCTTCTCTGGTCATGGATGTCTATGAATGCAGTGCGCTGCTGCCATTCCGGAGCGTGGACTTTCTCGTGGAGTTTTGGACCTTTATGCGTGGAGTTTCTCGTTCAGTCATAGATTTAACATTAGCATCTCGTGGGGTTGGAGTATCTGCATGGCCAACAGTAGACTCAGGTACATCTAGTGACCACTTTCCAATAACCTTTATTATTATGTCCTCTCCTATCAGAAAAGGAGGTGCAACCATGAAATTTGTAAATCATATTACATATAAACAATTGATATTTGCCTCGCTTCCCTCCATAGTTAGCTCAGGTCGAGCAGAAAGAGCTCAGCGGGCAATTTCATCTCTGCAAGATGATGCTGAGAGCTCTGTATACTCTGTGTGTGCTACTGCCCCTGCCAGACAACCGTCTCCTTGGTGGACGGAGGAGTGTGAGAAAGCTTATCGCCTTAGAAAGGCAGCATGGAAAAGCCTTTCCTATAATCAGAGCCCAGCTAGTTGGATAAATTATAAGTTCAACTCTGCATCTTCCAAAAGGACTGTGTTCCCGCCGCGGTGGCTCAGTGGTTAGGGCGCTCGACTACTGATCCAGAGTTCCCGGGTTCGAACCCCACCGCGGCGGCTGCGTTTTTATGGAGGAAAAACGCTAAGGCGCTCGTGTGCTGTGCGATGTCAGTGCACGTTAAAGATCCCCAGGTGGTCGAAATTATTCCGGAGCCCTCCACTACGGCGCGTCTTCCTTTCTTCTTTCACTCCCTCCTTTATCCCTTCCCTTACGGCGTGGTTCAGGTGTCCAACGATATATGAGACAGATACTGCGTCATTTCCTTTCCCCAAAACCAAATATTATTTTTATTAAAAGGACTGTTAAAAAAGGAAAGGAGGATTATAATCAAAATTTAACCCAATATCTCTCTAAACCTTAGAATAAGAAGGGTCTATATAGATTCATGGCGCAGAATAACAACTCTCCGGCCTCGAACCGCATAAAGTCAATGATATTGTCTCCACAGGAAGCTAAGCAACGCCTTGAACGTATCGCTCAGGGCCTGGCTTTACGTTTGCAAGTGCAGAAAACGGAACCTTTGCACACTCTCACCCTCAGCTCGGACTACCCCGAGGTGATGTGTCGGAACTCCTCCCAATTCTTTCCTCGATGCAGTCTGCTGCCCCGGGATCTGATGGTGGGGTTACTGCGGGCGTGTTAAAGATTTTAGCGCAAGACTTTCCAACTCACATTCTGGATATTGTAAATGCGTCATTGGAAAACTCTTGGATTCCTTACAGTTGGAAAATTGCGAAAATAATTTTACTTTTGAAAAATGCAGACAATGGATTTCATCTAGACAATATTCTTTGGTACTAGGCCCGAACAAACACAGAACACAAGGAAAGGAACGGGACAAAGCGCCACTTACAACTGCTTTATTCGGAGGCACATCACACACACTTTCTTAAACGGAAGGAACACAATCCAATCAGGATCGATAAGCATGTGCACAGGTTAAAAATTTCTTTTCCGCCTTATATAAAGATACGGATGGAAAAAGTTTTAGCCAGTGCACGTGCTTATCGATCCTGATTTGATTATGTTCCTTGCGTTTAAGAAAGTGCGCGTGATGTGCCTCCGAATAAAGCAGTTGTAAGTGGTGCTTTGTCCCTTTCCCTTCCTTGTGTACTGTGAGTGTTCGCGCCTAGTACCAAAGATGAATTGTGACCAACTCGCCCAAGAAGACGTTCTTTTAGACAATATTCGGCCGATTGCTTCAACCTCAAACTTAGTAAAGCTAATAGAAAAAGTAGTACACAGTCGCCTTACACAGCATGTTCATCACGTTAACGGCCTCAGCTCCGCACAGATTGGCTTTCGTCGCGGTTGTTCCATATGATCCGCGCATGTGGATCTCGAGAGCCGAATACGACTCTCAATGCGCAAGAGAGAAGTTGCGGCCTTGGTGCGGTTGCGGCCTTGCTAAAGCCAATGACCGCATGAACACACGGTCCTTATTAACAATCTTGCTCAGCTTCATCCACCGCACAACATCTATGCTTGAATTTGTGAATTTTTAAAAGATAGATTTTTCTTCTGTACAGACGGATCTCTTTCTAATACCTATGTTCAATCAAGAGGTGTGCCGCAAGGATCTGCTTTGTCTCCACTTCTTTTCAACATATTGGTTCGGGACATACTCATTCATCCAAGCATTGCAGTTTATGTATACGCAGATGATATAGCTTTTTTCGCATCAGCAAATTATATTCATGCCCTATACGAGTGTTTTCAGGCATACCTGAATGCTGTTGAAGTCTGGTAAAACCAAATTAATTTATCACTTAATGTCAGCAAATGTGCTGTGCTGGTACTTAAGCCCGACACTCTCGCCAGTATACCGCTCCACTCCAATTCCGCAGGTGGAGTCGGTTAAATACCTAGGCGTTACTTATGATCAAAGCTTGGACTGGCCACACCATATTAAGAATAATGTTATTGAAGGGGAACGTGCTCTGGGCCGGTTGATACGAGTCACCAATAAAAAGTTTAGCATGCGTCGTGATACTTTACTGTTGCTCTATAAGTCTTATATGAGACCGATTCTGGAATTCGGTTGTGTCTTGTTCTCTGGTAGCGCAAACTACAAGCTGTAGCCTTTAGCTTTACTTGTAAGGCGTGCCCTACGGTTATGCCTCGGGCTCCCAAAATCAGTTTCAAACGCTCTCCTTTATTTGGAAGCCCGTATCCCCGATCTCTTTTCCCGCTTCCAACTTCTAACATTGCGCACTTTACTCAGGTCCTTTGACCAGGACCCAGGCGTTGGTAGTCCTATTTTTCTATCCCAATCACACCTGTTTTTCACTAATCATTGGCCACGCTATCAGCTTCCGCAAGTTAGGTTCACAAAGAATCTGTTAGCCCCGTTGCAGGTTGATCTGATCTCCTTGCAACAAGTTGCAGATACGCAGGCTGACCCCCTCTTCTATTATGACCATATTTTCCCGTCCCAAGCGAAACATATGCGCGCAAATATCCTAAATGGTCTGTTTTCTGAACACCTAGAGAATTTTCCTCTTCATACTGTTGTCTCCACTGATGCCTCCGGCAGCTGTGAGAAGGCGGCGGTTGGGATATATTCGCAAGAGCTGGCATGGAGCTATTCCGTTCGTATCCCAGATTATACTCCTATATTCTTCGCAGAGTTTCTGGCCATTGGTTTGGCTCTTCTGAAACTTCCTAGGCATGTAGCACGGGTTGTTATTCTTGCAGACTGCCTTTCAGTTCTAGTCTCTCTCCAAAATTCGGGAAAATCTTTATTGAATCGTTCGCTTAGGTTTTTTGTTCCGCGCGCAGTGCGTGAGATCCGCTTAGTGTGGGTACCTGGGCATTCGGGTGTCTATTTTAGCGATGTGGCTGATTTATTGGCAGGGTCAGCTCTCAGCGCTCCTGCAATCTATCTCGTCCCTCACCTCATTCTGTTAGAAACTTCACGTTTCCAGCGCTTCCAACTTATTTCAGCCAACCTGAGTGATCCATTGCTCAATACCGTGAATTTTAGACACTTAATGTTTCCATGGAATATGCGGTGGCGTAAATCAAGGCTTTGTGAGGTGTCAATGACGCTTCTGTGATGCAGAATCCCTCACTTAAATTTGTACTTATGCAGATGTGGGTTCGCTGCGACAAACATTCGTGTATCATGTGGGCAAGTTGAAACAATAGATCATTTTCTCCTCTATTGCCGGCGGTACGCAGTTCAGAGAAAACAGTATTTGGACGTTCGGTGCGAGCGCAAAGGGATTCCCGTTAACGTGTCTGCGGCTGCCTTCATGATTACATAAGTGCAACTGATCGATAAACTTGGTAGCTGTGTACAAACTTTGTCGCATGTCCAAAAATGCTGGATTCTATTTCTGGTAATTCATATTTCTTAAATTCATTTGACTGTTCCAATTTTTATAGTGATTTATTCTTCTCACGCCTATTTTTACCCGCGCAAATACCTCATTGGGATTATCTACTGAGCCTTGGCCAATCCCCCTGCGTGGGTATGTGTCATGCTTATTAAGAAGAAGAATTTCGCACACGGGCGCCTTAGCGTTTTTCCACCATAAAAACACAGCCGCCGCGGTCGGGTTCCAACCCGGGAACTCCGTATCAGCAGTCGAGCGCCTTAACCACTGAGCCACCGCGGCGGGTCACACAAGCTTCGTGGTGAACGCGCTTTGGATGTGCACTGCGTTGTTCGCCGCTCAACGCGTGATTCCTGCGTGCCCGTACGAGACGAGGGGGAGGCGCTGCTTTTGCGCGCTATGTGTTGGGTCAGTGGGTTACATTGCGACGAGGAGGATTTTTCGCTCAGGGCCAACGCCGCCAACGACACCGACTTTTCCGCTACACGAGTTCCTTCACGCTGTCACGTTAAAAAGTCATCTGCATGGCCCTGGACACCGCTGACAGCCTGCTGAAAGAGGAGGAAGATGACGGCGGTCGAAACTGGACTTCACCGCCCACTGATTCCTTGACGGGTGCAATTAAAGATATTTCGTCACAATTCTCTTACAGCGTGGTTCGGGCGTCCACTGAGATTTGTGAGACAGGCGTCATTTCCTTTCATTTAAACCAATTTTCATTTCATTTTCCTTCCATTGCAGTGTCGTTCGGGTGTCCACCAATATATGCGAGCCTTTCCTCAAAAACCAATTTTCAATTTTGCGTTCCGCACACTGAATAGCGCGCCCACCCTGCCACACCAGCAGGGGTCACTTAATGGTTGATCGCGAAAGTTGGCCCAGCAATGAACGCTGCGCCCTAAAGCTGGAGTGCCGCGTGACTGCCACAACCTTGTAGCGCTAATTCATGCAGCACAGATCTCTCTCTCTCTCACTACCCCGCTTCGTACCCCGCGCATAGATAGATATGTATATATGTGTATATATAGACAACAAATCTGGTTGTTTTCATTAATTCAAGTAATGTAAGAACGTATTTTTAGCTAAAGCTCTTTAAAATCAAATAATGATGACATGAGAGGAATCAGATACAATTAGCGGGAAGTGCCGGTCCTACGCGAAGCGTTTCCCATGCTGGCGATGTAGCATCAGCGCCGCTTATTGTAGTGTTATCATAGTGTGTAAATGAGTAAAACTACAACGTTTTGCGAGCAATACTACGTAATATTTAAGATAAAAAGAGCCCACCTTGCGTTTTATGCCAAGCAAACGAGTAGCATGTTTTGCGCACAGCTATGTAAACAACAGCAGCGCAAGGCTGCATGCAGTTGTCGTGATCGTCGCGTTCCTGGGCCACATTGCGCACGCACAGTAAACGCTAAATGAGGCACTACTATTTTCAAGCACTTATTTAGACGGTGGAGACTATTCATCGGTGCGGGCAATGAAAGCATTCGAGTCGCGTATGGTTTTGCAAGCGGCTTGGTTCATCCAAAAGGGTTCTACGAGCCGAAGGGAATGTATGTTCGACTTACAAATGCACACATGCAGCGGGGAAGTCGTATGATTCGGAATTTTTCCCTGCTCCTTTTTGCCTCAAGGTTACTCTAGTGCCACCTTGTGATATTTGGAGTTTAATTATCGAGCCGATGAATAGCGGACAAGAAATTGGTAGACAGCTACCAAACGCCGCGGCTTTCACGGCGCACATCAGCGAAGGCATGCACGGCACGTGCCGCTTTTCACATACGGGAGCACTTGACTGGCCAAATGAACCACACTCATAAGATAAAAATAACACGTTTATGTGCGTAAATAATAAAGCAAGGGTCCATCGATTTCTGTTTCCTCAGCAATCAGAAAAGGGGTGCCCCGAGCAAGTCCGCTGTCTTAAAGGGACACTGAGGAGAAATTGAAGTTGGCTTCTATCGATACAATACCAGCTCCTGATCACAAAAACGCCGCTCTTACTGATAACAAAGCTCTTGTAAGGTATAAAATAGCAAGAACCAAAATACAGGTAACGCCGCCAAAGGCCAAACTCGCAGGTAAAATCATGGTGACGTCGTTGGACAAGAGACGCCACATTGGAGGAATTTTCCTGCCTACATGGGGTGCGAATCTCTGAGGTTGACAAAAGAAGATTGCACGGTTCAATATTGAAGTAAGTTTTGTTTTAAAGCCGATAATGCACTTTTATTACACAAAGAAGGCAGACAACAGGCAACCTGAATTTTGGAACCAAGGAAAACCGATGCTTGGCGGCACCACAGGCGGCCAGGAGAGTTTCGATTTGTTAAGGCGTTTCGCGTCTATGAGCTTTGCGTGCCCCGTAGTTTTGTTTTTGACGCGCCTCGATTTACAAGCGCCGAACAGCAGAGGAACTCCAAGTGCTGCTTCAAGTGCTAGTTAACCTTTGAAGGAGCCTATTAAGGCTTGTCAGATGATCGCCACGGCCGATGAAAAACTATGATGGCAGGATGGTCGGTAATCGTACAAGGCAGAACTTGTGTCTTCGCACGCTCGCCCGGCGAAACATTCCCGGCTGTGCATGTACACTTCAAACTACTCAACAGAAATCGTTAATTATGGACGGGAGACAAGGTACAAGGCAGTTCAGAAAAATTGCTGATGGCCTAGCTCTGTTAGGCCAGATTATACGTAGCGAAAGCGCGGAGATTTCTCCATCGGAATAGTGCATTCACAAGATTCGCCTTTATTGATAATTCTTACTTGAGCCGTCGTGGCGGATCATTCTACTTCCGGCAACCGTTCGGTGCGGACGCAGAATCATGAGCTCCAGCGGAGCGGAGACAGCGGCCCTTGGTGGCCGCGGAAACAGGTTTGCTGCCGACGCAGATAAGGGCTACGAGATTGTTCTGCCTACTCTGCAGGCCAACCGAATGTTTTGTTCTTAACACGGTGTTTCTGCCCGGCGACGTGCGAGCGAGGCCCTACAGGGTGGAAGATTTTCGGGACGCCCTCGCCAACGCTGGTGTGCTCCCCGACGTCGTGGCGTTGGGGGCGTATCAGATTAATAATGTGTGGCCGGTGACGCTCAGCAGTGCCGAAGCCAGGAATAAGCTTGCTGCGTTGAATGAGCTGCAAGTGAAAGGACGCCGGTGCATCATTTTCGACCCGGAGGATCAGCAGGTAAAGCTGCGCCTGCATTGGATGCTGCATGGTGTGGCTGACAACATCCGGACTGCTTTCGCGGCGTTTGGAAACGTGACGGAGGTGACGCTGGAGCGTTGGCGCGTCCAAGGGATGGAGAAAGGCTCAACCACCAGGACCGTGCTACTCAAGTTAAAGCCGGGGAATGAAGGCGGATGATTTGCCGCACCAGTTGCTAGTATCCGGTGAGCTCGCCCTCGTGGTTGTGCCTGGGCGACCGATGCAGTGCTTGCGTTGTCACGGCACGGGTCACGTTCGCCGCGACTGCAAGGTGCCCAGGTGTTCCCAGTGCAGGCGCTATGGTCACGCGGACTGCCTCCGTATCTACGCGTCGGCTACCGGGCTCGGAAAGGCGAACGACACCGCGGAACTCGTGGACGTCGCCGAGGCGGAGGATGCAGCGACTGTCACGGACGAGACGGGCAAGCCGGCTTCAACGCTTGCCACGTGTGTGAGCTCCGGGGACAGCACCAAGGCGTCCGACGAACCAGCGAGCCAACCGCTGACGGCAGACTCCCACGGCGTCGCTAACGAGACATCTGGTAACAGGGCTTGTCCAACAGAGCCCGGGGACGTTGAGGCAATAGAGCCGAGCGACAACAACTACGAGAAGAACGGCGCCCGCACAACTAGCTTCACGCCCCCCGTCACCGCCCCGGCGAAGCGTCCCCACGGCTAGGCCAGCCCAGAAGGGGACAAGGTAGTAGCGCCCGGCGTCGAGGAACCCCCGGCAAAGACTTCTGAAGCCTGGCGTCCGAAGTTCCGGCCGCGCCCAAACCTTTCGGATGACAAGCGGGCCGGCGACAAGGTACTTCTCGAGCAGGCCGATGTTCTTCCGCCGGATGATACCGGCGGCAACAGTGGCGTCTAGAGGCGCGCTACACGTGGGAAATAAGCACCATGCTGTTCGGTCCTTCCTCTTGGTTAAAATGGCTCCCGCTTCCACCTTTAATGTCGCTACGCTAAATGTCAGGGGCCTGGCGACCAGGAATAAACAAGGTCAGGTGTACCGACTTATTACGGAGCGCGAGATCGATGTATTGGCCGCTCAAGAGACGAAAGTGGACGCAACGAAGGAACCGACAGCATGGTGCAACGCTTCACGACTAGATTTGTTGCTGCCGTCAGTCGTGCAGTGGGGACATCGGCTGGTTGCGTGCTCTTTGTAAAGATGCCAGGGCTAGAGGTGCAAGCTCATTTTTCGTGTTTATCTGGCCGGTGTATTGTATTCGATTTTTCACTAAACAGCATTGAGTGGCGCATTGTTTTCTTGTATGCGTCGAATGTGGTTAAGGAAAGAGTTGAATTTTTCCAAAGCCTCCAAGAGCGCGTTTGCACGGAGAGGCAGCTCATTGTCTTAGGCGACTTCAATTGTGTTCTTAATGCGCGCGATAAGTCAAGCATCCGGGGGTTTCGAGTCAGGAGCACTGAAGTGTTGATCAGAATGCTTGATAACGGAAACCTCGAGGATGCTTCAGTTGAGCTTGCCCCTGAATGCAGCCAGTACGAAGTTGTGGGAGTGTCCTTTACAGACCACTGCTTAGTTGAGTGCTGCCTGGGAAGCGTGAAGCGAAGCAAGGCATTTTCATGGGAAATGCGGAAACTAAACAACATGCTTCTTCTCGACGATGTCTACTACCGAGCAGTAAAGGATGAAATAGGGAAAATAAGCCCGTGCAAGAACCTGAAGATTTGGCAACAGTGGGAGCTAAGCAAATAATCTTTAAAAATCAAAGCAATAGAAAGGGCCAAGTGTATCCGGTATAAGGAAACACAAGACGAAGCTGAGTTAAGGGCACTACTGCACACGTTTCTGAAGCAGGAATGCAAAGCGCCTGGGAAATGGATAGAAGATGTCAGGAAAACCAAGCAAAAAATACAGCTTACGGAAGAACGGCGTTATCGCCGAGCACTTGTGAGGGCGAGGGCGGAAGACACAGCTGCTGGCGAAGCGCCATCAAAACGTGCTCTCGGTTTATAAAAAGCCCACGCTGAAAGGAATCACATCGATAAAATAGAATGGGGGTGTATCTTATCGGCAGACACTGACCACATCGAAGCAGCCTTTAAAGAATTCTACGAGAGGCTTTTTTGATGTCATCCGGTAGACGCAGTCGCATTTAAGCATCAGTTTCTTGGTGCAATGCCACGGCTGGACGAAGAACAGAAAAAGGAAATAGAACTAGGAAAAGCTTAAAACGAAGTAGAGCACGCGATAGATGAATTAAAGCTCGGAAAATCACCAGGACCATATGGATTCAATGCGGCATTTTATAAAGAATTTAAGCATGAAATTGCCCCGTTGCTGTGTACAATGTTTAATGAAACCTATAGAATCAACTTTTTACCTCCGTCTTTTGAGATTTCCCATGCAGTAGTCATACCGAAAACTGATGATATAGAGAAATTACAATCTGTTCCCGCATATCGACCAGTAGCACTCACTAATGTTGACTACAAAATCATTATGAAGTTATTGGCGCGAAGACTGCAGACAGTGATATCGAGTATTGTTGTACCTCACCAGACATGTGGAATAAAAGGGCGATCGATTTTTTCCAACATTCAAAAAGCGCGCATTGTACTTGAAAGCTGCGGTGACATTAACGGGCGAGTGGCCATGCTTCAGATTGATCTCGAAAAAGCTTTTGATTGTGTTTCTCATCAAATCTTGTTTTTCCGTTTTTGACCATGTGAATTTCGGTTCAGTTATCCGCGAGGGTGTAACCCTGGCGTATCGAAACTGCACGACAATATTGATCGTTAACAAGTGTCTGGGGCTCCCATTAGCGTGCAGCGTACGGTGCATCAGGGCTGCCCCCTCAGCCCTCTCTTATTTTGTATTTACATCGAAACGCTGGGTCGGAAAATAATAGAAAACAATAGCATTAATGGCTTTCGGTTACAAGCTGCAGAAGTTAAGCTGCTGGCGTAAGCTGACGACGTTGCTGTATTCACGGTTGATCAGGGGAGCATAAGCGAAGCTGGCGGCTGTGTACGCGAGCTCAGCGAAGTCACCGGTAGCGGGGTTAATTGGTCCAAATGCCTCGGACTCTGGCATGAATGGTGGCCATCCCACCCGGACCATTTCGCCAACGTACCGTGGGCGATGACTCCGGGCAAGTATATGGGCGTTCCGCTCTATGCTTATCGTGAGGGCGAGGAGTACTGGGAACAGCAAACGAAAGAAGCACGTGACAGAGCTGAAAAATGGAATGGCACCAATCTCAAATTCCAGCAGAACTACAGTCTGCAACCTTTTTTTTTATTAGCAAGCTCTGGTATGTCATGCAGGTTTTGCATTGCTCACGGGTGAACATTCAAAAGCTACACCGGATTTTTGCCGTCTTTATATGGGCTTCCGAAAGGGCACGTTGCAGCTGAACGAACCTGTTCCGGCGGGTATAAGACGGAGGCCTGGGGCTAGGGCACCTCTTTTTAAGGCAGGTGATGAACCGTTTTTTTGTTTTTTCGTGACGTCTCAGACGCGTTATTGCGCACCGTGTGCCAGGTGAGGCTGCGGCGATTGCTGCCCGAGTTTGTTGTTTCTACAGAAGAGGTCACGGGTGGAATTTTTGGTTACTACAAAGAGATTGTATCAAGTGTTAGGTTTCTTTCAGGGCGTTTTTCATGCGATTTTTTGTATAAAACTAAAAGAAAAAAGTTGTATCATGATCTTAGTGATATTGTTTTCCCAGAGCCCATGTACAGGGTCTTGCACAGTGGAAGGCCGGGAGCTGATGTTTTAAAAAGGGTGAAGAAAATGCAGCTGCCACCAGGAGTAAAGACCTTTTTTAAGTTACACACCCGGACGCTACCAGTTAAAAAGTTTTTGGAGGGAGAGGATTTCTTTTTACCGTGGGGATCGAACTGCTTAATTTGTAAACAGCCCGAAACAATAGACCATGTTTTTTTGCGTTGATGGGAAGGGGCTTATTTTTGGGATGTGTTACAAAGGACGATAAAGAAAGAGCTACCACTTGACGCGCAGGGAATTCGTTATTTAAGCACTGACAATGAGGATGGGGTACCATTCGATCTCATAATGCTCTTGGGCCTCCACTGTATATGGCGCTCCAGAATGGCAGACTATTATTGTGACAAAGGCGCACGACCTGCCCGAACTTATTTTCGGGGAAGAATGGACTGCGTTCAGGCCATCCAGAAAGCCGCTGCGGAGACTGCAGAATGGCTCTCGAGGGTAAAGCAGCTCTGTATGCTTCGAGAATTTTAGCATGACGAAGCCAGGCTCATGCTGGCTGACCACGACAGTGTCGTATGTACATAGCGTTTTGTGTGTTTTTGTTGAGTGTTTTTTGGGTAAATGTGGGCCAAAGCCAGGCAATAAGGAAAAAAAAGCCGTCGTGGTGGAGTGGTAGCGTCTCCGCCTTAAACGCCAAAGGCCCTGGTTCGATTCAAAACCTCGGCACAGGATTTATTTTTTATTCAGTGAGTGGGCGGGGGGCTTCAGTGGCTCCCATAGATGCCGCCACCGAATACGTTGGTTAGCGGTTAGGCGCAGGCTCTGTTAAGGCGCGTTTATGCTCCAGCGTAACACACGTGGGTGCGCTGCACGGCGACGTCACGTCGGCCAAAGCGAGACCCTCTGTTCTCCAACTGCGCTTGGCCACCGATGCGTTCGGCGGCTTCGGCGCACTCTGACCGCACTGGCGGAGACTTGGAGCATGTCTCTATTTCGCGCCGAGTGCGCCAAACGCCGCCAGCCCGGTCAGACTGATTCGGCTCCGCGGGGAGGTGCGCGTTGTGATGTAATTCAATAACTTCGGAAGTTGAGCGGAGGTGTACTTTTCGAGCTCTCGGCTAATTTGATCCATTCACGGTACAGATCTGAAGGTACATGCAAGTGGGCCAGAGAACCCGATCCAGTGGAGCCGTTGGATCTAGCGGTAGCCGTTGAAGCGTCGTGCGTCGGCTATAGTTCCAAGGTGCCCACTTTAAACGCGACCGCCCTTGAGCACCTATCTGTTTTTTTTGTGGCAATAAAATTAATAACTTGGCCCTTGCAACCGTGGGAGACCTCGACGCCGCTTGCTGCCCCGTGCAACCACGCCGTTCAAGAAATACCAATCCGTTGACCCCAAAGCCCCGGCGAGCCTCCGATGGGCCTAACGCGCCGACCATGCCCTGGCGCCTCGTGACTCCCCGCACTGGGATTATGATATTTAGTTTGCAAAGGCTGCTCACTGAGGAAGGGGGAAACGACCCGCCGGCGACTAACCTAACCGTGCTCCCTCAAAAGCATCGCACGCTGAGTGGGGCCGAGGTCGCTGAAATGCAGGCCGTAGATTTTGCGAGAACGACGTTGTCGGGTTCGGGAACGGGATCCATCACAACACCGGCAAGACGCCGGTGCAAACTTAAACAGAGCGACGGTAGCGACCCCCGATAGATGCCTTCAACGTGCGGCCGCACAGTCTAAAATAAAGAGGTGTAAAAAGGAGTAACAAAGGGGTAACTTCGAATTTTACCCCTTCTGGGCAGGCATGGAATAACTTTGCACCCTTGAAATACTTCTGCGAGACGTTTATTGCTCTTGTTGTGCTGACATGACTTGGCTCTGCTGCTGCTGTCCACCATCCATCCGGTCCCGCTCATTATCACTGGTAGCTGCAGATGGTCCCAGCACAAGCTCCTCATCGTAAACGCTGAGAAACAGCTGGGCTGCTGGCGATCCTGTTTATAATGAATGAAAAAAGGAGGAGGCAAAATCATACAAGCAGGGTTGCCAGATTGGGCTACTGTTCCTCCGAGTTGGCATTGAATTTTTCTATTTGTTTATGCGGCTATTTTTTTATTACATTTTTTGCTGTGCCCATGTCAATATAATTTGTTTTGTAATAAATATTCTGAATGTTTTCGTACACCCTTTCTCTACTTTGTGCCAGCGTTCGAAACTGTTTTCTCCGTTGGAGCCCTGTTAGCTGATTGCAAACGATACTAAATTTTGTGTCGGCGTCGGGATATACTGGGCAAGTGTCCTGTGTGGGCGGCCCAACAGCCTGTAGACAAAAATGAAGGTAGAACATGCATTTTTCTAAAGTGTGTGTATATCATTTCCTAGAGCTTGTCTGTCATCAGGCGGTCAATGTGCTACTTCCACACTGCCTTGGCTGCTATTCTAAGGCAAGAATTCATGTGTACGAAACGTTCAAGTAGATTACACATTCTCCAAAAGGACAAGAGAAGGGGGCAATGTCCCTCATTATTATTTGGGACATACCCCGAGGTGGTGGTGGCACATCTTTTGAGTGCCATCTTGTCGCACAGACACCTACCAGACTCAGTGTGACATGATGGATCAGCATTGCACCTGCCTTTCATTGAATCATGAATCAGTGCGCTGCACTGAAAGCCCACTCTGAAGCAATGAAAAGTAAAAACGCCGCAAGGCAGCAAGGGTGCATATTAAGCGGAATGTACATTGATGAGCAAAATCTACTTTTTGTTCAACTTATCGGTAAATTTGAGTGAATGAACAAGCTCATTCAATGCGAGGCCCTGGCCCCTGTCGGGCTACATGGAGAAATTCATCTGTTTTGTGAAAAAGTTAAAGGCAAAAATTTCAATAGCTGCACCTACGCAAGACAACTGAGCGAAATGGGAGCAGCATATACGTATTACATTTCAGTGCATGGGAATTCTTTTCTTAACAGCCTCGAAATGTCTTTTCTCAGCTTCTCTAACAAACGTTTTCTGTTGGATAGGCCACCACAACTCTATTTTTGTGTGCACAAAAGAGGTTACCCCCTAGCCTAAAGCTTTGGAGCAACCTGCGCCTTCCTGGATAAAAAATGCAAAGTACTCAGTGATTTTTATCTGGCACTCACTCAGTGCTTTTATAACTACAAATTCAATATATGCAATACAATCCGATTATTGCCAGCTATAAATGAAATTCGACGATCTGGCATAGCCTACCCGGTTCAAAATGAATTCTGGGTAAGCTTGAGAAATGTATAAAATGTTGCCGGCAAGCTGACGTTCCCAATGATGTCTGAGCTGGCACTCTGTTGTCATTCACTTATGAAACGTCACCGTCGAACGAGTGTTAAGCTAGGTCTCTGTCACTAAAACAACCTGACAAATAAAGTGCCTAACTAGATTTTACAAGCGCTCCTTCACGTGAAGTTTGGCCTGGCCAGCATTGGAAGCTGCTACAAGGATTTTAAACCGGCAATGAATTTTTGTCCCGTTTCAGCTGTAACATTTCCTATGGGCCAAGTAGTTAGACTTCGAAATTAGCTCATGATGTCCCAGATCCTTCTATAACCTAATTTGTTTTGTCTGTTGTGCTAGAATTAGGCAACTCTGTATACAAGTCGCGCAAACATATTCTTCACCTATCACTAGGTGCGATAAAAAGCTCAGCCCACTGGCATGCAACTGTCAGCTCCGCTATCGTTTGATTCAGCCCGCAAAAAGGGGGCACGCAGCAGCCTGTGATACACCTCTGTGCACAGTCATGCGGCGAACCCTCCCCCACCCCTCCTGAGAGGCTCAGAGAAAGAGAAAACAAGCTAGAACACAGACAACTACATGAAAACTCGAGTGTTTCATGTGTGCACACATGGGCTACTTGTAGGAAGCCCAGTACACGAGCTTACGGGCCCTGCATGCGGCTTTAGACTTATCCGGTTGAAATAGAAAACACAAGAAGGCGAACTTAGATGCAGGCATGACAAAAACTTACCGTCGTTCTCACCAGCTACACAAATTTGCGAAGCTGGCTCGGACGAATAGGAGCAGTCGCCAGCAAGTTCTTTCTCTAACTGGCTCGCACCTCGTCGTTCCTGAGCTGCCCTATTAGTCCTTGAGGCGTAATGAGCCGTTCCTGGCATCTTCCAACGCACTGAGCAGCCTGCACTCCTTGGGGCAATCCTTGGCTCGTACTGCACAGCCCGCGTGTAGTCGGAGAGGTCCTGAAGAATTTGCTCCTTTTCAGTGTACTGCTCTTCGGTCCCCGATCTGAATAGGCCAGAAAATGCACGTCACATAAACATGTGCGCCAGAGCTGCAGAGAGAACAAACAAAAACACACTCACTTTTTGAGACTCCTCGCGTCTTGCCGCCTCCAGTAGCCGATGAGAAGATCTACGCGATCTTTTATCCCGCGAAGCGTTAGCTCTCGGCCTACCGCCCGGTTAACGCTCGCGAGGACGCTCACCCACTTGAGCTCGTCCCCGAATGGCCTTGTCGCGGCCACTTCCCGCAGAAGGCAAATGTCGTCTTGCGCGCTGAAACATTTGCGTGGCTTCCTTGCTTGCAGGCGTGCTTGCGCCGCGCCCGTGCTCGATGAAGCCGACGCAGCAACGTCCGCACGGGAGGCCGCCATGTTAGTGCTCGACGACGCTCGCTCGCTCGCACTCGCTGGCCGATCTCCGCTGGAAAGACGAGATGAGCAGCGAGCGCGCAGCGCCCCACTGGCCACCTGAGCGTTCTGCGCATGCGCACTGGCCCCTCTCTCGTCCGCTCCTCTCCGCTGGCCGCTGAACCGCTCTGCTAAAAGTCTGCTTGCAGAAAGAACTGCTGCGGCGCCATCTCTGGGGAGCTATGCATACTTTATCGGTGACGTCCCAGGCGAGTAGACGACGGTGCGCGCTACTCGTCAGTGCTAGGGTGCTTCGAGTGGTAGTAGAAAATAAGTTTATTAAGGGCTCAAATTAAGCGTCCAATAGGTCGATGGACTGACGTACCAAGGCTAGTTGGTCCTCCGGAGAAGTTCACGCATCGAGGCTCGCGCGCAACGAGGCGCCCCAGTCTTTAAAGCTGGTTCAAGCAGCTGAGCGCATTGAACGGTGGAGCAGCAGAGTCGAAGCGAAAATTTTCCAACTTATTAGAACCTCGCCGCTCGAGCTGCCGCGACGACTCAAAGAAAGTTTTTGCGCCGCGGCGGCAGGATTCGCTGTGATAAAGAAAGCATGGTCCATTACGGGGGTACAGCAGGAATGAAGTATGCTGAGAGGTATTTGGGAAGGAATAATGGTGCCAGGGATTAGTTTTGGGAATGCGGTTCTTTGCGCCTAAGTGCACAAATTCGGTCGGGACGAGAAATAAATCATAGAGCTATTGAAAGATTAGCACTGCGCAGAGGGGGGCAACCTCATTAGCTTCCGACCTCATGAGGTCGACCTCAACCTCACGTCGTGAGGTGAAGTTGAGGTGACATCGGCGACGGCTTGTAATTATGTGAGTGAGGTCAGCAAATCAGACCTCAACCTCACGCGTGAGTTTTATGTTGAGCGAGATCCTCATTCACTGAGGTCGAAATTTTTAGGTCGAGACTTTTTGCAGTTACCACTTCTAACTCCGACGAGTACCGCTTTCTAAGCGGAGTTGCAGCGCATCACCGCAGTGTCCATGCAATGACGCTTGCTTGGTGTTCGGTTTCTTCTGGCTAGACAACCGGATGCCGCAGTCCGGTCTTACCTTCCGGTGCTTCGCCGTAATGTCCGTTCAGCCCGTGCCGACAGGAGGACGCTCCCCTTTTGTCTTTCTGGAAGGAGTGCTGCTGTCACAGCACGCCACTCTCCCCCCCCCCCCCCTTGCCCCGCTGGCGTAGCACGCGTAGCTGCCCGCCGGTCGGCTCAAACTCCACGGAGCACGCAAAGCACGTAAGTCACGTTGATCCGCGGCAGCTTTGTCTGATGGCGCAAACAAATAAGTTCAGTCGAACAAGCATCCAATAAATTCGTCGCAGCGCGGATGACCCCAAGCATGACTGCTTCGTGTTCATGCTCGTTGCGGGCGCTGACGTCATGGTTCCTGCCTTGCAGTCGAATAAAGGGTATGCTGCTGTACACAGAGAAATTTAGTATTCCACGTGTGTACACTAATTATGGAAAGAGAACCCGCGCATTTTATGCGCCTTCATGATTCAACAAATTTGAAACGCCACTACCTCCACCTCTGTTCTAAAAATTAAGGCATTTATACGGTCATTTGTGCAGTCAAATGAATGACACCATGTGCTTTTCGTATGCTGCCCTTATTAAACAATTCATTTCGAACAATGCTCTTTCTTTATGTGTAGTGCTCAAAAGATACTTCAGTTGCAGAAATGCCCTTTTTTTTAATTTGTATTGAGGAAAATACATATCTTGTTCAATTACTATGCCACTACTAATACTTCGTTTTGAGCCTGGCTACTTTGCGACATACATGTGTTTGTTCATTTCTTTTGAACATTTAGGCCCTTTCAATATTATGTTTTCTTTTTTTGTTTTCGTGCAAGGCTTTGTCCTGATGCAGTCATGTTGTACTGCCCAGCCAAGCACACAAGCATCAATGCTTGAGCGGGCTGGTTACTATCATGTACAATTGCCTGGAAATAAACTATAATTTTGTTATTATTATTATATTTATTACCACAAGCTGACTTAACAGAAACTGGAGTAGTAAGCACAGGCGAGAGAATGTGATTCATGCGGTTCCTAACGACTACATCTGCTGATTTGATTAAAAAAAGCGCGAGGCCAGAAACACCTGTATAACACCGTCTAAGCTTTTGATTGGTGACTTCCCCTTTGAATCTCACACTAATTCTGTATATTTCTGTTCCGTGATGGAAGCATATATGGAAACATAATTTCACTTTTCGTCCTTCCGAATAACCTCTTTTTCGGTCTCCTGTTCCTTGTTCTTTCCCGGAAATTCGCTTATTATGCCGAAACACCGCCACACGAGACGAAAGCGCCAGCATAGCGGTGTTACAGCGCCGCTGAAGTGCAAAACTATTATGAATGTATCGTGATGTGGTAGCTGATTCCCGCCCCGTCACGGTGGCTCAGTGGTTAGGGCGCTCGACTACTGATCAGGTGTTCCCTGGTTCGAACCCGACCGCGGAGGCTGCGTTTTTATGGAGGAAAAACGCTATGGCGCCCGTGTGCTGTGCGATGTCAGTGCACGTTAAAGATCCCCAGGTGGTCGAAATTATTCCGGAGCCCTCCACTACGGCACCTCTCTCTTCCTTTCTTCTTTCACTCCCTCCTTTCCCCCTTCCATTACGGCGTGGTTCAGG
Source organism: Amblyomma americanum (assembly GCA_030143305.2). Taxonomy (NCBI): domain Eukaryota; kingdom Metazoa; phylum Arthropoda; class Arachnida; order Ixodida; family Ixodidae; genus Amblyomma; species Amblyomma americanum. The sequence goes on along the minus strand of JARKHS020020636.1, from coordinate 61,117 downwards.
TGTTCAAGGATATATGAGACAGATACTGCGTCATTTCCTTTCCCCCAAAAACCAATTATTATTATTATTAGCTGATTCCCTTCCGCCCCGCCGCGGTGGCTCAGTGGTTAGGGCGCTCGACTACTGATCCGGAGTTCCCGGGCTCGAACCCGACCGCGGCGGCTGCGTTTTTATGGAGGAAAAACGCTAAGGCGCCCGTGTGCTGTGCGATGTCAGTGCACAATAAAGATCCCCAGGTGGTCGAAATTATTCCGCAGCCCTCCACTACGGCACCTAATCTTCATTTCCTCTTTCACTCCCACCTTTATCCCTTCCCTTACGGCGCGGTTCAGGTGTCCAAAGATATATGAGACAGAGATACTGCGCCATTTCCTTCCCCCCCCCCAAAAAAAAAAACCAATTCCCTTCCCCTTTTTAAATGAATACGTGTGAATAGAACTGATTACCTACTCGCGCTCTGCTGCTGAGTCGCTCTTTCAAACCTTCTAATATGACGTTTAATGGGGCACACTTTTGTTAATAATAATAATTGGTTCTTGGGGAAAGGAAAGTAGCGCAGTGTCTGTCCCATATGCGGAATAATTTCGACCACCTGGGGATCTTTATTGTGCACTGACATCGCACAGCACACGGGCGCCTTAGCGTTTTTCCTCCATAAAAACGCAGCCGCCGCGGCGGGTTCGAACCCGGGAACTCCGGATCAGTAGTCGAGCGCCCTAACCACTGAGCCACCGCGGCGGGGCGGAAGAGAATCAGCTAATAATAATAATAATTGGTTTTTGGGGGAAAGGAAATGACGCAGTATCTGTCTCATATATCCTTGAACACCTGAACCGCGCAGTAAGGGAAGGGATAAAGGATGAAGAAGGAAGGGATAGGTGCCGTAGTGGAGGGCTCCGGAATAATTTCTACTACCTGGGGATCTTTAACGTGCACTGAAATAGGCTCACCTTTGTTATATATTTGTTTTTTTTTGTAGGGGGAAGGATGTGGCGCAGTATCTGTCTCATATATCGTTGGACACCGGAACCGCGCCGTACGGGAAGGGATAAAGAAGGGAGTGAAAGAAGAAAGAGGTACCACTGAGCCACCGCGGCGGGTGCACACTTTAGTTCGCTTCTGTTTTTAGTGTGCGATTTTTGTTTGTATGTTTACAGTAATTCTCTTTTTTTTTTCTCTCGTATGGGATCGGTTAGGTTGGCGGCCTGCCTTGCAGACGGCCAGGCATTACACGTTATCTTTCCTTTAACAATTTCGCAGAGACCTATCGTTCACTTAAAAAGGCTTCGCAGAATGCTCACGCGGTGTTTGCGGGTAAAAAACCTCGAGGATGCTGGCGTACCATTGATTAGTTTAGTTTTGAAGGAAAACAAGTGATTGACTTAAAGAAGCTTGGCTCAGAATTCTGTTGAGGCGTATGAGTATTTAGGCAGCTTTTTTTTGCCGGGGGGGGGGGGGGGGGCTCGAAAAAATGTTTCGTTGCGGGGAAATTTGAGCGGATATCCACAGTGCTCCTGACAGAGAGAGCTATTCACGCGGCCCACTCTAGGTCAGTTGTTTGGACCCGTGTTATTTTTATAGTTCGCACAGTGTTCGAAGACGTAATCTAGCCCTTTCTTTCAAAATGCCGCGGGATCACCGAGTCATCAGTGAATTCCCAGGATTCCGAAACCATTACCATCGCCACCTGGAGGGAAGTGGCGGAAACGGTGGTGGGCCTTGCCCTCACAGGAACATCAACATCATCATCCCTAGTTATTATCTGCAGATATTCCTATTTTCCCGCACGCTAATTGTCTTCAGCTGCTGGGTACAATATTTAATCAATATTCTGGAAACATTTAATTTTGTAGACGTGCATCAAAATTCGCCGGGCTCATAAGGATACACTGTTAGCATCGTCATCATCGCCATCATCTCGAGAGTCAAAGGCATGTGTCGTTGCATGATCTTTACAGTAGGTCATACATGAGAACTGGCGCGTTTATCTGCTGGACAATCCTAATGTCATTAATGTGGACTGGGTTGTGGGCACTCCTGTTAATGCGTCATGCGCGCATGTGTAGTAATGTGGGATACATATGGATCTTGATATGGGGGCCGAAGGGGCTAGATGGGGACCTGGTATGCCGACAAATTACATCGTTCTCACGTGAGTAGGTGTGATATCATATTACAGCATCGTTACGTGACTAGGTTTAATGGCACAACACATCGCTGTCACGTGACCTGGTAGGACGTCGCACTCACATAATATAATCACTGATTAGACTACTAGTCTTAGCGTTATCTAATTATATTAATTATTGTTAATTATGTGACATCATCATCTTCGTCGCATGACTCGTCGGCTCTTGACGTCATCTGGTGCGGTTTCTTGCGGACACTTTTTTGCTTATATGACCTTGAAACTGATCCACTTAATGCTTTCGCATTAATAACAGGACTCGCTCACTTGTACACAGATATAAACAAAAATTAGGGGACGTTTAAGCTTCGCCATTGAAAGTGGAACGCGACCGCATGTTGCAGCACTGCCAGGGAGTCCACGGAACGCCAACTTCCGTTCGGCGCGATGCCTTGCCCGTTAGACAAATCGCTCTGCTACGTACGGTGAAACGGAAGCGCGGAGCGGAGCAAGCCACGTAGAAGCACTGCCAGACGCCTTGCCGAAACGTGCGGCACTCAAGTTGCAGTCGTAGTTCGTCGGCACATCGTTCTCGACAAACCCGATGCCACGAACGGCAGCATAGCTTCCGCGCCGAAAGAACGGGCAGCAAGCCCCAAGCTTTGTGAATAATAATAATATATAATAATAATAATAATAATAATAATAATAATAATAATAATAATAATAATAATAATAATAATAATAATAATAATAATAATAATAATAATAATAATAATAATAATAATAATAATATAATAATAATAATAATAATAATAATAATAATATATAATAGGAGGTTTTGGGGGAAAGGAAATGGCTCAGTATGTGTCTCATATATTGCTGGACACCTGAACCCCGCCGTAAGGGAAGGGATAAAGGAGGGAGTGAAAGAAGAAAGGAAGAAGAGGTGCCGTAGTGGAGGCTCCGGAATAATTTCGACCGTCCGTTGGCATCCGTTGGCTGAACGGCTGTTTCCTGTGGTGCTGTGGTTTCCTGGTGGTGTCTGCGTGCTCATCTATGGTGAGGCCGTTCTGCGTGGGGGATTTGGCCAGGTCTAAAGTTAAATCTGTAGGCGCGGTTAATGTGCACTTGAGGAAGCGTTTGGCTCAGGTATGTCGCTGACCTCCCCGGGCAGAGGGTCGGCAGCCTGGTTTGCCAGCTTGCCCACCCAAAGCTTGCCGCTGGACTTCTTTTGGAAAAATGGAATTGACGTTACCCCTGTGTCGCTCGTACCGATCGGTGAGGGAATGATCAAGATGAACACCTCTAAGGTACTTCAGGAGGAGCTAAGGCCTCTCACTACCCACTACCTCCAGATCTCTGAGGTGCGACCGTTGGGCCGTAGAGGCATTTTTTTCAAGTCCTCTGACATTGCTTGCGTCACAAACCTGCTTCACTGCAAACTTTTTCAGTCATTAGCAGTGAAAGCATTCATCCCTGAACAGTTCGCATTCTCCAAAGGTATTATTCGTGGAGTGGACCCAGCACCTTCCCCACAGTTTCAGGATGCAGGTGTGGGGGTTCTTTCTGTCTACCGGTGCAGTAGAGAATTAAATGGTGTGCGTGTGCCGACAGAATCAGTTATAACTACTTTTGCTGGCTCCTCCTGTCCTGAGCTCAAGGTCTGGCCAATAGTGTATCGTGTGGATACTCTGCAACCCCGTCCACTTCAATGCACCAACTGTTGGCGGTTCGGTCACAGTGGTAAAGCGTACAAATCGGCGACCCGCTGCCGTGTTTGTGGAGAAGGGCATTCGGATAATAGCTGCTCTTCTGATCAGGCCTAGTGTTGCCTCTGCAAGTGTAACCACTCTTCTGACGATGCCAACTGCTCGAAGCGAGCTGTCGAACAAAGCCCAAAGCCTGCTAGATATAATTCAAGCGAAGCGATGCTCGAGAGCAGATGCGTATGCAATTCTAGATCGGAAGAGTAATACACACGCATGCCGTGCGCGAAGCTCTCTTGCCGATATAGAGTCAAGTTTGACTACTTCGATAGTGTCCTTAGTAGAACAGGATCTTTCTGTGGTGGTCGAGCGAATGCTGTGCAACTTTACCGAGGCTTTATCTCAACTTGTTGCAGGCCTGTCTCTGCCTTCATAATCATCTGTTTCGGCGGCGACGCCTGCATCGCTCCTAAATTGTGCTGCTAGAAAGAGTGACTCCATGTCGCCTCCTGATACGTCCAAAGTCCCGCCTGCCAACAGCGCTCCTGGCAGTGCCTCTCACGTAGATATCTGTAACACGGATGAAGAAATGCTCTGTCCATCCCAGAAGCTTCGAGCTTCTTCCTCACCCTCGAAGTCAGCTGTTCCGCAAATCAAAGCAAAGAAAGGACCCCTCAAACTATACCCCGACTGATGTGTTGAAGGAGGCTGTTGCTGCCTCTTTCCTCAGTCAATATTCATGACAGGCCTAAAAGTTCTGCAATAGAATTGTCGTTCCGTACTTTCTTCTCTCACGGATCTTGAAATACTTCATCATAAACATAATCCAGATATAGTGATTTTGCAAGAAACGTGGCTCTCTCCACTTAAATCATTTTCCATGAAAAAATTTCGTGTTTTCAGGGAGGCCGCATTAATGACAGGGGTGGTGGGTTAATAACTACGATCTCTGCAAAATATGTCACCGGGCATCAATCTCGCAGAAAGTTATGCTTCCTGCCTGTGAGTTTTTGGCGGTTGAAATCTCCCTGCCCCAGTGCGCCACAGTACCTATTGCTAATGTCTACTTTCCTGTAGGTGTTCACAGGACATGCTGTTTGGATACCTTACTGAGCGGAGCAAACAACACAGTCATCGCAGGGGATTTTGAATCGCACCACAGTGTCTGGGTAGTCGCTCTGACTCCTGCGGTCAGCTTCTCTGGTCATGGATGTCTATGAATGCAGTGCGCTGGTGCCATTCCGGAGCGTGGACTTTCTCGTGGAGTTTTGGACCTTTATGCGTGGAGTTTCTCGTTCAGTCATAGATTTAACATTAGCATCTCGTGGGGTTGGAGTATCTGCATGGCCAACAGTAGACTCAGGTACATCTAGTGACCACTTTCCAATAACCTTTATTATTATGTCCTCTCCTATCAGAAAAGGAGGTGCAACAATGAAATTTGGAAATCACATTACGTATAAACAATTGATATTTGCCTCGCTTACCTCCATAGTTAGCTCAGGTCGAGCAGAAAGAGCTCAGCGGGCAATTTCATCTCTGCAAGATGATGCTGAGAGCTCTGTATACTCTGTGTGTGCTACTGCCCCTGCCAGACAACCGTCTCCTTGGTGGACGGAGGAGTGTGAGAAAGCTTATCGCCTTAGAAAGGCAGCATGGAAAAGCCTTTCCTATAATCAGAGCCCAGCTAATTGGATAAATTATAAGTTCTACTCTGCATCTTTCAAAAGGACTGTGTTCCCGCCGCGGTGGCTCAGTGGTTAGGGCGCTCGACTACTGATCCGGAGTTCCCGGGTTCGAACCCCACCGCGGCGGCTGCGTTTTTATGGAGGAAAAACGCTAAGGCGCTCGTGTGCTGTGTGATGTAAGTGCACGTTAAAGATCCCCAGGTGGTCGAAATTCTTCCGGAGCCCTCTACTACGGCGCCTCTTCCTTTCTTCTTTCACTCCCTCCTTTATCCCTTCCCTTACGGCGTGGTTCAGGTGTCCAACGATATATGAGACAGATACTGCGCCATTTCCTTTCCCCAAGACCAAATATTATTTTTATTAAAAGGACTGTTAAAAAAGGAAAGGAGAATTATAATCAAAATTTATCCCAATATCTCTCTAAACCTTAGAATAAGAGGGGTCTATATAGATTCATGGCGCAGAATAACAACTCTCCGGCCTCCAACCGCATAAAGTCAATGGTATTGTCTCCGCAGGAAGCTAAGCAACGCCTTGAACGTATCGCTCAGGACCTGGCTTTACGTTTGCAAGTGCAGAAAACGGAACCTTTGCACACTCTCACCCTCAGCTCGGACTACCCCGAGGTGGATGTGTCGCAACTCCTCCCAATTCTTTCCTCGATGCAGTCTGCTGCCCCGGGATCTGATGGGGTTACTGCGGGCGTGTTAAAGATTTTAGCGCAAGACTTTCCAACTCACCTTCTGGATATTGTAAATGCGTCATTGGAAAACTCTTGGATTCCTTACAGTTGGAAAATTGCGAAAATAATTTTACTTTTGAAAAATGCAGACAATGGATTTCATCTAGACAATATTCTTTGGTACTAGGCCCGAACAAACACAGAACACATGGAAAGGAACGGGACAAAGCGCCACTTACAACTGCTTTATTCGGAGGCACATCACACACACTTTCTTAAACGGAAGGAACACAATCAAATCAGGATCGATAAGCATGTGCACTGGTTAAAAATTTCTTTTCCGCCTGATATAAAGATACGGATGGAAAACTTTTTAGCCAGTGCACGTGCTTAGCGATCCTGATTTGATTATGTTCCTTGCGTTTAAGAAAGTGCGCGTGATGTGCCTCCGAATAAAGCAGTTGTAAGTGGTGCTTTGTCCCTTTCCCTTCCTTGTGTACTGTGAGTGTTCGCGCCTAGTACCAAAGATGAATTGAGACCAACTCGCCCAAGAAGACGTTCTTTTAGACAATATTCGGCCGATTGCTTTAACCTCAAACTTAGTAAAGCTAATAGAAAGAGTAGTACACAGTCGCCTCACACAGCATGTTCATCACGTTAACGGCCTCAGCTCCGCACAGATTGGCTCTCGTCGCGGTTGTTCCATATGGTCCGCGCATGTGGATCTCGAGAGCCGAATACGACTCTCAATGCGCAAGAGAGAAGTTGCGGCCTTGGTGCGGTTGCGGCCTTGCTAAAGCCAATGACCGCATGAACACACGGTCCTTATTAACAATCTTGCTCAGCTTCATCCACCACACAACATCTATGCTTGAATTTGTGAATTTTTAAAAGATAGATTTTTCTTCTGTACAGACGGATCTTTTTCTAATACCTATGTTCAATCAAGAGGTGTGCCGCAAGGATCTGCTTTGTCTCCACTTCTTTTCAACATATTGGTTCGGGACATACTCATTCATCCAAGCATTGCAATTTATGTATGCGCAAATGATATAGCTTTTTTCGCATCAGCAAATGATATTCATGCCCTATACGAGTGTTTTCAGGCATACCTGAATGCTATTGAAGTCTGGTAAAACCAAATTAATTTATCACTTAATGCCAGCAAATGTGCTGTGCTGGTACTTCCGCCCGACACTCTCGCTAGTATACCGCTCCACTCCAATTCCGCAGGTGGAGTCGGTTAAATACCTAGGCGTTACTTATGATCAAAGCTTCGACTGGCCACACCATATTAAGAATAATGTTATTAAATGGGAACGTGCTCTGGCCGGTTGATACGAGTTGCCAATAAAAAGTTTAGCATGCGTCGTGATACTTTACTGTTGCTCTATAAGTCTTATATGGGACCGATTCTGGAATTCGGTTGTGTCTTGTTCTCTGGTAGCGCAAACTACAAGCTGTAGCCTTTAGCTTTACTGGAAAGGCGTGCCCTACGGCTATGCCTCGGGCTCCCAAAATCAGTTTCAAACGCTCTCCTTTATTTGGAAGCCCGTATCCCCGATCTCTTTTCCCGCTTCCAACTTCTAACATTGCGCACTTTCCTCAGGTCCTTTGACCTGGACCCAGGCGTTGGTAGTCCCATTTTTCTATCCCAACCACACCTGTTTTTCACTAATCATTGGCCACGCTATCAGCTTCCGCAAGTTAGGTTCACAAAGAATCTGTTAGCCCCGTTGTAGGTTGATCTGATCTCCTTGCAACAAGTTGCAGATACGCAGGCTGACCCCGTCTTCTATTATGACCATATTTTCCCGTCCCATGCGAAACATATGCGCGCAAATATCCTAAATGGTCTGTTTTCTGAACACCTAGAGAATTTTCCTCTTCATACTGTTGTCTCCACTGATGCCTCCGGCAGCTGTGAGAAGGCGGCGGTTGGGATATATTCGCAAGAGCTGGCATGGAGCTATTCCGTTCGTATCCCAGATTATACTCCTATATTCTTCGCAGAGTTTCTGGCCATTGGTTTGGGTCTTCTCAAACTTCCTAGGCATGTAGCACGGGTTGTTATTCTTGCAGTCTGCCTTTCAGTTCTAGTCTCTCTCCAAAATTCGGGAAAATCTTTATTGAATCGTTCGCTTAGGTTTTTTGTTCCGCGCGCAGTGCGTGAGATCCGCTTAGTGTGGGTACCTGGGCATTCGGGTGTCTATTTTAGCGATGTGGCTGATTTATTGGCAGGGTCAGCTCTCAGCGCTCCTGCAATCTATCTCGTCCCTCACCTCATTCTGTTAGAAACTTCACGTTTCCAGCGCTTCCAACTTATTTCAGCCAACCTGAGTGATCCATTGCTCAATACCGTGAATTTTAGACACTTAAAGTTTCCATGGAATATGCGGTGGTGTAAATCAAGGCTTTGTGAGGTGTCAATGACGCTTCTGTGATGCAGAATCCCTCATTAAATTTGTACTTATGCAGATGTGGGTTCGCTGCGACAAACCTTTGTGTATCATGTGGGCAAGTCGAAACAATAGATCATTTTCTCCTCTCTTGCCGGCGGTACGCAGTTCAGAGAAAACAGTATTTGGACGTTCGGTGCGAGCGCAAAGGGATTCCCGTTAAGCAGTGTCTGCGGCTGCCTTCATGATTACATAAGTGCAACTGATCGATAAACTTGGTAGCTGTGTACAAACTTTGTCGCATGTCCAAAAATGCTGGATTCTATTCCTGGTAATTCATATTTCTTTAATTCATTTGACTGTTCCAATTTTTATAGTGATTTAGTCTTCTCACGCCTATTTTTACCCGCGCAAATACCTCATTGGGATTACCTACTGAGCCTTGGCCAATCCCCCTGCGTGGATATGTGCCATGCTTATTAAGAAGAAGAATTTCGCACACGGGCGCCTTAGCGTTTTTCCACCATAAAAACGCAGCCGCCGCGGTCGGGTTCCAACCCGGGAACTCCGTATCAGCAGTCGAGCGCCTTAACCACTGAGCCACCGCGGCGGGTCCCACAAGCTTCGTGGTGAACGCGCTTTGGATGTGCACTGCGTTGTTCGCCGCTCAACGCGTGATTCCTGCGTGCCCGTACGAGACTAGGGGGAGGCGCTGCTTTTGCGTGCTATCTGTTGGGTCAGTGGGTTACATTGCGACGAGGAGGATTTTTCGCTCAGGGCCAACGCCGCCAACGACACCGACTTTTCCGCTACACGAGTTCCTTCACGCTGTCGCGTTAAAAAGTCATCTGCATGGCCCTGGACACCGCTGACAGCCTGCTGAAAGAGGAGGAAGATGACGGCGGTCGAAACTGGACTTCACCGCCCTCTGATTCCTTGACGGGTGCAATTAAAGATATTTCGCCACAATTCTCTTACAGCGTGGTTCGGGCGTCCACCGAGATTTGTGAGACAGGCGTCATTTCCTTTCATTTAAACCAATTTTCATTTAATTTTCCTTCCATTGCAATGTCGTTCGGGTGTCCACCAATATATGCGAGCCTTTCGTCAAAAACCGATTTTCAATTTTGCGTTCCGCACACTGAATAGCGCGCCCACCCTGCCACACCAGCAGGGGTCACTTAATGGTTGATCGCGAAAGTTGGCCCAGCAATGAACGCTGCGCCCTAAAGCTGGAGTGCCGCGTGACTGCCACAACCTTGTAGCGCTAATTCATGCAGCACAGATCTCTCTCTCTCTCTCACTACCCCGCTTCGTACCCCGCGCATAGATAGATATGTCGGGAAAGTGTAACATTGGGCTTGTCTGTAGCGGCTAGCAAACGGAAACACGCGCTGACCGCGTTACCCGACCGCGGCAGCCACGTTTCGATGGAGGCGAAACGCTAAAGGTGCCCGTGTGCTGTGCGATGTCAGCGCATGTTAAATATCCGCAGGTGGTCGAAATTATTCCGGAGCCCTCCACTGCGGCACCTCTCCCTTCCTTTCCTCTTTCACTCCCTCCTTTATTCATTCCCTTACGGCGTGGTTCAGGTGACCAACGAGACAGATACTGCGCCATTTCCTTTCCCTAAAAACCAAATATTATTAATATTATTATTAATATTAATATTATTATTATTATATTATTATTATTATTATGCTGCAGTAATCCGTGGCTGCTCTCTCAATTTCGACATAGGAATGGGATACTGTGAGCTCTCCTGGCAATGTTGGCTCATTTCCGATAAAAGTCAATTATATGCAAATATTAATTTGAAGATAAAAGAAGCATGTGAGATACAGACATTCCTCGCAACTTACGCTCAAGCGTTCACGAAGTAGGGCAAAAAGTGCTGCATTTCTTTAGAACATTAGGGCACTTATGAACGTTCTGAGTAATAAAGAGAACCGCCTAGTCGTCAGGAATGTTTGGCTCCAATACGCGGTGTATGCATAGCAACGGACGTGCGGCTGCTTTATTTAGAAGCATTGATGGCGAGGCTGCAGAAAAAAAAAATTGTCTATGGTTTAAATACTGCTCAACCTGGTTCGAAGCCGACTCATGTGACCCACGGCTTGCTTGCTGCGAGCGAGAGATGGCGCTGGCGAGCGTAGCAGCTTTAGCGGCGGCGATGCGTGGGTGCGCATCGGCATGCGTGGGTTCGTGGGTGCCCCTTTTTCTTCTTTGCTCCGTCAGGAGATGAACGCGTCTTGCGCAGCGAAAAGCGCCCGCTGCCAAGGAACAGAGAGCGGATGACGGTTTTATTTTATTTGGCAATATATGAGGCGTTCCAGGTAAACGAGTCTCCGATGAGTTTTCTGTTTGCACTGGGCGCGCGATATACGATAAATGAATATGCATTTGCTGCGCTCAAGTAGCACCACTGTTGTGTATATGGATTTCTCGTGCTTTCTTTTTTAGCTTGAAGAAAAAAATTACTCGGACGGTACCTTGCTGCGAACAAGAATTTAATATTTGAAAAGCTAACTATTCAGTATAATTTAACTAATCTCTGTGCAGTGCGAAAAAGAAAATTAGGCAGGGGTAATCATGGCAGCGAATGCATTTTGGCAATGGCCTGGATCAGATTTGGAGGTCGTCATCATGTCGGGCACGCTCACTTATGGTTGCACGCTCAATATGATTGGACGCTCAGTTATGGTAGGTCCAAATCGGCCGAGGTCAAATTTCGGGGCTGGCCCAGGTGACATTCAGAGACTGGAATCGTATTGAGCACATTGGAATTAGGCTGAAAATAGATTTTGGCCCAAATCCATGAAGGTCAAATTTCGGGGGTGGTAAGGGCAACATTTCGGAAACGACCCGGATCTAATTTGGAGACACCATCGCATTGTCCGTAGTCAAAATATGCTTGTCATCTGACTAAAAGCTGTTGCTATGAGAGGAGAACGTTGGGCTAGTTGGTTGACATTCATACTGAAGAATTGGGCACGGAAAAACGAGGACAAGCGAGACAAGCGGTCGTCTTTGTCTCGCTTGTCCTCGCTTTTCCCGCGCCAACTTCTTCAGTCTGTTCCTATGAGATCGCCAAGTGCGAAGGTCACTTCAATGTCATATACGCACACCGGAATGAAACTCAAGTTTTGCCTTGAATAGATACTGCAGAGTAGGCCGCACGACGCTCAGCAGTACTGAACCCATTTTAGGCCTAGGACACTCTTTAATAATAATAATTGGCTTTTGGGGAAAGAAGATGGCGTAGTATGTTTCATATATCGTTGGAAACGTCACATTGGGCACCGCGCCGTAAGAGAAGGGAGAAAGGAGGGAGTGAAAGAAGGGAAGAAAGAGGTGCCGTAGTGGAGGGCCCCGGAATAATTTCGACCACCTGGGGATCTTTCACGTGCACTGACATCGCACAGCACACAAGTAGGACACTTCTTCCATTGTTAAAAACGTGGTTACATTTAGCTGGACACCTGTTCTATTTACATGGAGAGAGAAAGAGAAACGTAGGGCAAAAATTCGGCCCTTTACTCAACAAAACATTGGCTTAGTTCGAGCACATACATTAAATACACTACTGTAAAATACAAGCATTTGCGATAGACATGGTTGTACACAAAGATGCATATCAGAATAATATGCATTAAAACCGACAGCAATGTCAGAAAAACAATCTCGTATAGAATGTTACTAGCGTGACGGATTTATCTCTTTCAGACCCTCATTGCGTTCTGCTGTCGAGAAAAATCTGAAAATTTGCATGTGTATTAGCCGATACTGGTAAGATATTTTCCAAACTATTTTGCTAGCCTAAGTCTCGAACGTTGGTATAAAGACCGTTCTAGCAAGCCCCGGAAAACCATTCCTGTATAGATATCAGAGTTCATTACCACCTATATACCTCGGATTTCGTTCATATTGGCCAGAATAATGTGATTGCAATGCGCGCAGCGCTTTAATAGTAGCTTGCTATATTCGTGTAAAAATGTTTTTGTGTTGTACGCGTGGTGTTTCGCTGTAAAAACTGTGGAGTTCGGCAAAGTTATTCAACTACAAACTTTTTCCACCGCTTGCGAGATCGAATTGTTTTCTCTGCGATAATAGTCAAGCAAAGCAACGTTAGCACAGGACAGACGACTTTCACCGCACTTTCGGCATCTCCTTCTGACCCCGCCGCCGCTGCCGCTGTTAATTCTTTTTTTTTTCCACGCGGGAGAAATAAAAGGCACTGGCGTAGAGTCACTTGGGAGAAGCGAGCGCCCACCACAACTGGTTTGCCGGTGTCCGGCGCCTCTTTCGATTAGAACACCGCGCCGCTCAGTTGCTGCCGCGGTTTTCGGCTCTATCACCACCGCGCCTTAGAGGAGGCCGGCTGGGAGAATGTGGCGCGATTCCGTGACGCTCCCGTGGTCCCCCGGGCCACACGCAGCCAATGCGCGCGCGGAGGATCACTGCACGTTGCGATCGCGTAACTGCGCGACAGCCGTTGATGCTGTCGATGCGCTCACCTCCTGCGATGCCTGGGTCGGGGTGCTGCTTTCTGAGATGGTCGTGGATGACCGCATCACATCCTCCAGCGCAAGGGGCCGATCGCTGGGAGGTTGTTGATGTGCGGTGGTCGCGAGGTCGTCAGCTTCCTGTTGCCGGCGATGCCGCAGTGACCGGGCACCCACTGTGCACGCACGGCGCATCCTGTCTGCGCAAGGCGCTCGATGCGCGAGCGAATGTCCCGCACTAGTGTGGTACCGCGGCCGTTAGATTGCAGCCGGCTGAGAGCGGCGCGGTAGTCGCACAGAAGAGCACTCCTGGGCGGCGAAGGGCAGCAGCAGGTCCAGCCGAGGCCGGATCCCCATCAGCTCCGCCGTGGTGGAGTAGCCCAGGAAGGTTGCGTGTTGCTGCTAAGGCTTTCATTTGGGCTATAGTTGGTTGTAGCAGTGACAATGTTATGTTTAGGGCTTTGCTGTGTTTTTTGGAACCATGTGTGATCAGTTTTTACGACCACGTTTATTCGGGTTTTGTGTACCATCCAATTTTGCTAAGTTTATATTGTGTGTAGGCCTCTTTATAGGTCCCGTTGTTTTTATAGTTTTCATTCTCTCCGCCCTTTTGTGTGGTCATCAACATTCGGTAGGCCCTGGTGTTCTTTCCTTTATCTGAAAATTGATGCTTGTGCACGTGTTGTTTGTGTTTCTGCAGGTCTCTCGTGCTGGTGTTAGCTTCTTGATAAGTTTTCATCTGATACAGACCACAAACCCTTATTATGTTTAACTTTCAGACCCTCCTCGTTTTTCGTTTGTGTTTCGCGCCACATTAAAGCACCCTATCAAGTTAGATTTCACTTATCTTGTATTGCTAGATGTCTTCGGGGTGCTCCCGAGTGCATGCGCCTTGTTCATTTTGTTCCATCAAGCTCCATTTTCTTCATCGTCATTTGACGCGACGGCAACTGATAGGTGGCACAAGTAGCGCAGAAGGAAAGTGTATAAATACTGTGTTTCAAGTAAAAATCTAGTTAGAAGTCTAGAGTGTGTCCTGTCTCTTACTTTGGTCCTTGTCTGCGTTTGCGCTAGTCAATATGTTTCACTCGTGTTGCTGGCTGTGCAGTCGCAGGGCGTCGATGGCAGCCGCCGCTGCAAGGGATCAGCTGTCGCGGGCCACTGAGCTGTCGGTGTGCACGAGGAGATGGTCCTGGGGCTCTTCCTGTATGACGGCGTCCATGCTCCTTTACTTTTTTCTTGCATTAAGAACCAACCAGCCTATAGGCGTAGACCGCGCTAAGAGTGTTATACATTTCTAAAGTGTCCGGTAAGGAGTTGACTGCGTGAAGTATTGAATTATCGCGCCGTTGGCTGATCTTGAAGCTGCTCGTAGAGCTATGCTAGGAATTTTGGCGGTCGAACTTCATGCGCAGCAAGCCTTGCGAGCGCTGGGATAGCAGGCCTGACAGCTGGCGCCGTGGAAGTTATAACAGAAGAGGGGCGGTTATTGCACTACATTTAAAAATTTGGAATGTCGAGGGAATTCCTAGGAAGCCTGAAAGAAGCTACACTATATGCTTTGCGACAAACGCCTAACTTCAGGTAGAAATCCTGAACTTCATGAAAACAACCCAACAGCGAACAACTCGAGAAGCAGTTTTCATGTCTATGAAGTGGCTGGTTAAGCTGCGACCCAGATCAACACCATCTAGACTAGCTAAGGCCTCTCCATATCCTCCTCTCTTTTGTTGCTACGCCATCACACTACGACGGACCAGCTCTCGGCGCTTTCGAGGAGCGCCCGTCGTGCCCCCACTTTCTCGAAGCGGTCTCCGTGATATTGGGGCAACAACGCTTGCGCGGAGCCGTACCAGCCGAAGTATCGAATATAAGAAAGCGTTGAGATGCTTCTATTACTGCTTTACTGCAAAAATAAAATGATATTTTGTAAAAATTTATACTTTTTGTTGAACCACTTATTCTAGAAGGTAATATTGATATTGGTACGTGGTTTTGTTACACTTTTCAGTTTTCCTACAGTGCTCGACAGGAAAATGCGTTCGCACTGCGGCAAACATCAGTGGTTCCTTCATTTCGTGAATGTAGTTGCACGTGTTCGCATATCTGCCTTTCTTTTTTGTTCGTGCAGCGTGTGTCACGAAACTCAACGCTGTTTCAGAGTTAGCATCGTTACGGTAACGACGTCGGTAACGACGAGGAAGTACGTCGGTGCCGGGAGGTGTGTGTCCATTGTGCAGGCTGTGATAATGCCTGGGCATTGCTGCGTACCGCTGTGCCGCGGGAACTATAATGGTGGTGAGCGTGTGCGAGTCTTCACCTTCCCGTCGGACCAAACAAGAAGAGCTCAATGGATTAGAGCTATCCACTGTGCGGACTTCACTCCAGGAAAGCGGTTGGTGGCAAGGAAACATTATTTTAACTGCCGTTGTTACCCCGCGCTCAGTTGCACTGAAAACGCTGCGTGCAGTATGTTGCGGGATAATTCCGTAGAGCTGCCTCTTTTTGACCGGGTAAATCTGTATATTCGTAGCGAAATAGTATTGCTGGCATTCAGTTCATACGACATTTATAGAAATTTCTCTCCTACTGTCATGCACCTGTCTGATTTTTAAGCTTCAGGTTGTAGAGCTTTCATTGTCTTTGTTTTTTCTTATCACAGATTTGCCAGCGCACTTTAAACCATCCGCCATGGTACATAGAACAAGCTACACGGATACAAAGATCGGAAACGAAATACAAGTGGCGATAAAGCTCGTATGCTTACGACCTGATGCTGTTCCAAGCATACTTCCATACTGCCCGTCATATCTTTCTGCCCCAAAGGCAAGCACGTCTCGAGAGGCGCCAGATGAAAAGAGGACGCGCCGAGAGGCAGCTGCGTTACACAATGTCATCAACTTGTCTACTGAAGCACACCAGGCGGAAGAGGACAGAAACAAAATTGACAACATTCAGGCACTGTTCAAAAGCATACCATGTATCAAGGTCTCCAAATTCTGAACTGTGGTTTCCCAGCATGACTTTATACTCTTCCTCAACTGTCGATGTAGCCCCAGCAATCAAACAGTCAGTTAATGTCACTGAGGACCTCTCTCTAAAGGTTATTTTCATGATGTCGAGGTCACCAAACTTGATGGCGTGGAGATCATTCCAAAAACTGTGAATGATATTCGGTACTTGACAGGTCTGTTGGATTCCGTTGAGAGCTATGATAAGGCTCCTGCCTCACGCAAACCTGAAGACAAGACAGGTGGCATATTGAAGCTCGTGCTATCTCTTCTTGAAGAGGCAACAATTCAAGAAATGCTAGACGAAATCGGTACGATCTTTGACATTTTTAAAGGAACAAGTCTTTCTCCTTTTAAGCAAGTCACCCCGCTGCTCTTCAGAGCTGCTGGTATTTTCCAGTCTTCTATTTAGTATCTCTCCTCATGCTTATAGGTACTTGCGTAACTGCAAAGGTCTCACGTTGCCGCACGAGTCCACGATCAGGCGTGCATGCAATACATATGTAATAAATCCAGCAGCTGAGCAGCAGGATGCTTCTTTCCTGCATTATGCGAAGATCGCGAGTGCAATGAAGGATCATGAGAAGTCAGTGGTTCTCATGATGGATGAGATCCATCAACAGGCGTATTTTGATTATAAGGGTGGCACGATTGTCGGCACTGCCAGCAACAGTTCAAATGCAGCAAAGACAGCTCATGTCTTTGTGATTCAAAGCCTCCTGTCATCGCAAAAAAGTGTTGTTCACATTTTGCCAGTTGAACAAATCAATGCTCAACAGCTGAACACTGTGCTCCGCAGCAACATAAATGAGCTTGAAAAGGTTGAGCCTCACATCATTGCAGTCATCACAGTTAACAACTCTATCAATCGCAAAACAATGTCTCTCTTGGGTTTGTCATCTATAGTCAGCAGCTCCTATCCTCACCCATCAGATCCCACTCGTCCTCTTTTTTCCTTATTGACCATGTTCACTTGTTGAAATGTAATCGGAAGAATTGGATCAACCAAAAGAACCATGGAACATGCATATTTTTTCCTTCACTTATGAATTTAACTCCAACCCAAAAATATCACTGCATCGTTCAAGATCCTCCGTGATCTTCAGCTAAGAGAAGACCACCTTATCAGGGCTGCTCCAACACTGTCAGTAAAGGCCCTTAATCTATCTAATATAGAAAGGCAAAATATGAAGCTTGCATTGAAAGTTTTCAACATATCAACCATAGCTTCTCTTGAAGAATGCGGTCAACGCTATGCACTGCAGCGTGCAGCTGGAACAGCGGAATTTCTAAAGGTTGTCGAAACCTGGTGGAGGATTGTTAATGTGAAGTCGCCCAGCAAAGGACGCCGGCTTCGTGATGACTTGCAAACTCCCACTGCTGAAAAGTTGTGTCCACAAGTAGAATTCCTTCAAACCATCATGCATTGGCTTGACGTCCAGGAGGGTATGAAGTTTGACAATGGAATTCTCAATCGGGAGACCCACGGTGCCTTTCGTCTCAACACGGAAGCCTTTTTCAAGATAATAAACAATTGCCTTGAAGACTTTAGATTTGACTACGTAGTTCTGGGGAAGTTCCAGAGAGACTGCTTGCAGGAAAGTTTTGGTAAATATAGGCAGCTTTTCGGGTTGCAGTACCATGTGTCCATAAGACAAGTGTTCGAATCTGAACGCAAGCTTTGCCTACAAAGAGCCCTGTCGCTTCCAGACATGGATTCAGGGGCACCTGCTGTCAGCATCGATGAATTGATTCTACAGAGGTTCAACATTGAAGTAAATGACAAGGACTTCGAAATGAAGGCACAAAATCTTCCAGCTATAACGTACGTGGCCGGATACTGAGCCCATGCAGCACTTAAAAAACTTGCATGCACTGCTTGCCGAGCAAATGTGGTAGAAGAAGACTCCATCATAATTGAGAATGCTGAATTATAGCAAACATGAATCTCGGAGGGCTCAAGTTTCCCCAACCTCCAGTTGTTAATGCTGTAATGACTGCTGAAATCGTCCTGGACAAGCTGCGATGTGAAAAGTATTCTGTGCGTTTCCATTCTCTAGCGAACCAAAGGTAAGCCCTTTTCACACTGGCTGCCAACTTGATAGAAGACGGTGACAGCTTCGACGAATGTGAAAGCGGTCATATTCCTCACTTGGCCATGCATCACATTCTTAGCGCTGCAACAAACATTCTGCTGAAAAACTATTGTAAAAATATGAACGAGTCTTGTGCAAACAAAAGTTTAGCTTAACATAAGCTTAACACTTTGAAATCTTGACTCTTCTGACTCCGTGTGCTACACACCTCTGAAAGGTTTCTGAATGCTTGTACTCTCTAAAAAACATATCCGTGAAAGACATGAGAGCGCAGGCAACACGGACGAGTAAGGCAAGAGGACGAGCGCTGCACTTTCAACAGGATTTATTCAAGGAAGATAGTTTATATATCTTCTGCTCTTATCCATGCTCTTAATCGCAGTTGACAATGTTTGTGAACTGCGATTAAGAGCATGAATAAGGACGCTCAAGTCAGTAACTTTCTTTGTCTCCTTGTCCCGCGTTCTCATCGAATCAACACTCGTTTATGTCACGTGCATTACGAGGATAAAGCGGTTTTGTGGAAAACGTGTAAAACGCTCAACTTTATCACTGGCGATTTATTATGGTGACGTGGTGGATATGAAAAGGCTGATGCGAAGATCGGGGTTCTGCAAGATCAAGTGCAGTCATGCGATGTCAAGAAAATCTCTGGAAGAGATACCTACGCCAAAATTGCATTACCTGGCTGAAAGCTACGGCGCCTTAAAGCCAGCAGTTCGACGTGTGCTTCTGGCAGAGTGCGCATCAGTCCGGCAGCCTCGTGGCGGGCGGTAAAAATACTTCCAACGAGTTTGCCTCCAGGAAAAAGAAAAATGCTACAGCTTCCAAGCTTAGATTAACTGCTCCCAATAGGGAAAGTTTACCTCCAACTGCGAAATCCAGTTTCCAAAAGACGCACCGCCGTTAGCATGCGTTGTCTCTTTCTGGATAGTGAAAAAAGGTGACCCATGTTAAATGCCACCCTCGTAACAGGAACTTTTCTCGTCAACGCACGAGCGTCCGGGACAGGCACCATACATGGAGGCCTGTAAAGAATTATGATGCAATAACGGGTGAACTGTGTGGTCTAAACATGCTACTTGTTTTCAGTGCGAAAGCACGACAGAACACGGTCAAACCCAACCAACAATCTTGTGGCCTGCACCACCTTGTGGTCAATCTTGGGCAACCTGCAGACATGGAATTAATATTGATCCCACTGGGATTCGAACCCAAGACGGTGCGAGCAAATCAGCTTCGCTGGCCAGTGTGCGAGAGCACTGCGCTATCGCCGCTGCCGACCACGCCTCGTGTTAAACTGCAACTCAGTCTCGCGCTGTCCATAGCACGTCGTCTCCATCAACTTCCATTTGTGCGCAGAAGCTTTCACACGTGCTATTATATTTAACTACATTGAAACCTTGCAATTTTTTTTTCTTCGAATGCATAGCACGACATACAAGCCTTGAGTCATTCGAGTCCAGCTGTACACAAGCCCAGCGTTTTCTATATGTATCATGCTTTCAGAAAAATCTGCATGCGGACGTGTGCAAGCGGACATTTACGTTGGCGCACTGCATCTGCAATACTTCATTTCGTCCTGCCGAATATATCAATTTCGATTGAGATCGTTGCATTTCGCACGTGCAGAGCGTATGTCGCAGGGCAGGACGTGCGGCATTTGTGACAAACCTTCTTTCCAAATTCTTAGCGCATGTTTGTATTGACTTTTTTTTCAGAATGCGACAAAAGCTGTTCAAAGCTTGAGTTTACGCCGATCAAATTGCACGCCGTAGCAGAATTTACCATGGCTTACGTTTCGACGTTGCAGTGTTATAGTTGGTCACAACTCACAGGTGACAACAGGGGCCATTTGCTGTTTAAGAAATATTTATAGCAATTCATAGGTTAATTTCGCATTCCAAAGCAACACATAGGATAAAACATCAGTACAGATCAATTCCGGCCGCCCACAGGGTCCTTTACATGGCCCAAATCTCAATACACGAGCCGCTTTGCATTTCACCTCCGTCAGTATGGACGCAGATAACCACATACAGCCTTTAGACATCTCAAATACGGCACTTGGTGGACACTCTGTAAGTCCAGTAGATATCCAGATTTATCCACATAACATTGAGGTGATATATAGTGGATTATCAGAAATGCATCCGTACCTCTAAAATAGGATGTTGTACAGATGTCACGGCTGGATATTTGTGCATCTAGCAGATTTGCACAGAGGGACAGTTTGACGTCTAAAGTACTTCCTATGCGTTGCTATCGATGACTCTGCAAAGGTACTGCTTAAGACTTTGCTCGAAGCTGGTCTGAAACAATAAGAACAATGAGCCCAAATTACGTTAGGTAATTGGGGCCGTGCATTCTGAGGACCTTCAGACGGGCGTTACGACCGAACCGCTTGTAGCGTGGGTCCCGGATGGTGTCAAACGATTCACCGTACTGTGATGCACACGGTTATGAAATTCATTAGCTGATATAATGAGGAAATATACCGGATGTAGCGAAGGTGGCTGTAAGTCGCAAGAGGAGTGCAAAATCCATGCGGTACATGGCGCTGCTCCTGTCTTAGAATGGCAATACACCAAATCAGGGGGTACAGGGAGATTTGGGATGGGCGTCGTTCGGGAGCAGAGAAGCTAGCAGTAAGATAGCATTTGAGGAGCGATATAGAAAAATGGGGGAAAAGCAGTGGGCTAGGAAAGTTTTCAGATAACTGTATATAAGGAACGTTGACACGAAATGGAGAAAGCGAACTAGAATATTGACAAAAAATAATATGGACAGCCTTAGCGGGGCAAATCAGCTATTATCAGATAAGAAAAATGTTAAAGAAACAGATAGCACTTTACAAAACAGGGATGCTGACGAAATAAGCACTGGGAACCTACAGGATGTTTAAGCAGGAAATCGCCAAAGAAAATATCTATGATAATTGTAGGGGAAGCTCTTTGTTGTTTGAGGCCAGGACGGGAGTTTGCGGATTAAGACATATAGAGTCAGACACCACGACATTGACACGCTGTGCGTTGTGTGCGGAGAGGAGGAGGAAACGGCTGAACACTTGATACTTCTCTGTAAAGGGTTTCACCCTACAGTGGAAAGCAGCGGGGCTGATTTTTCCAAGCCGTTGGGGTTTAAGGACAGTGAAGGGAAAGTAGATTTTAAGCGGGTAGAAGTAACCAAGCCAAGGTTATCTGATTGATGGCAAAATCAAGACAACAGTAAAATTTCATATGTCATGGCTAGGTGGCATGAGCCACCGCCCCATTTAAAGGGTTCAGCCGTATCCATCCATCCATCCATCCATCCATCCATCCATCCATCCATCCATCCATCCATCCATCCATCCGTCCGTCCGTCCGTCCGTCCGTCCGTTCGTCCGTCCGCCCGCCCGCCCGCCCGCCCGACCATCCGTCAGTCCATCCATCCATCCAACCGTCCGTCCGTCAACCGTGCGTCCGTCCGTCCGTCCGTCCGTCCGTCCGTCCGTCCGTCCGTCCGTCCGTCCGTCCGTCCGTCCGTCCATCCATCCATCCATCCATCCATCCATCCATCCATCCATCCATCCATCCGTCCATCCATCCATCCGTCCATCCATCCATCCATCCATCCATCCATCCTAGTAGGGTACCTCGATGGGCGGGCATCCAGGCACCCTACTTAGAAGGTATGTTTCTGGAAAACAAACATCCACGGATGTTTCAAATCAAATCATATCAAAATTTATTCGTCTGTATGTGTACATATTCATACATTCTGATCTGCCTAAGCACATTTTGCTGGTTGGCTGATCAGGCAGCAGGTGGAGAAAACACTTTGTAAGAATACATTTCTTTTCAAAACAGTCATGCTAACACAGAGAAAAAAGTCTGACCACAAAATAGCACATATGAAGCAACTCAAGCTATACGCAAGGCAATACATTTGCACACCAATTTCTTATGTCCTCCATCATCCTACGCTTGTTATTTGCAATACATAGATCATCGGGAATTTTATTAAATACAGCTGGTACATAATAATAGCGCATATTTTTACCATAGTTCGTATAAACCCGTGGCCTAACAAAACATTGCGTTTTTCTCAAGCTGACGTCTTTTTTTACGGGAGTCTTATATTCATTGGAATAATGATACCGCGTTAACACAACAAAGTGGAAGAGTTCACGAAACTGAAGGATGCCTAACTGATCGTATTTCGCTTTCATGTCAACCGAGTGTAGTATGGTGGCGTAAGATATGGTGTTCACTATTGTTTTTAGGATAACATTTAATGCTTCTTTCTTGTAATCGGAGCAGTTACCATATACGGTAATGCCGTACTTTAAAACAGGTTCTACTAATGCTGCATAGATCAATCGTCTAAGATGAAGCAGAGATTTGCCACGAAGGTGATATATCAGAGCCGCAATGGCCCTTATCTGCTAGAGAGGTAGACGATGTGGTCGCTCCATGTGAGGTGTTGGTCAAAGTGATTCCCCAGATAGAGAACTGCTCTCTTCATTTGCATAGCTTTACAATTACACGGGTAACAATGTGATGCGTGAAGATACAGTGGTTAGTTTAAAATAACAATTTTAATGGTGTTTTTAAAGCATATCAGTTTCTTTTGTTAACGTTTAAAAAAATGAAATTTTGCATTAACCAGTCAAACACTCCACTTATATCTGTTTGAAATGATTCCACGCCTGTACAAAAATCAGTAGCTTCAAGTGCTAGCGCTGTATCGTCAGCGTACTGAAAAATGTTTGACTTAAGCTGTAATAAACCCAAATGGAATACACATACGTTAAAAAGCAGTGGGCCAAGTGTACTTCCTTGATTTACACCGAATTTAACATTTTTAAAATCTCCGCGCGTATTATCAAGCATCACACACTGCAACCTATCTGTAAAATAACTGACAAAAACTTGTTAAAATGACCGCGAAAACCAATTGAGCTTAATTTTTCGAGTAGTAGCGCATAATCTATCGTGTCAAATGCCTGAGTTAAGTCCACAAATAAGGCTAACACAATGCGATTATTTTCTAGTGCATTGTAAACATAGTCAGAAAATTCTTCAAGAAGTGTAGTCGTACTTCTATTCCTTGTGAAGCCAAATTGCGCAGCATTGTTCAAAGAGTATTTTTCACAGAATGATTCCTAAGAGGTCCAACATGTTTTTCCATAATATGTGCTATTGATGAAAGTATTGCGATTGGCCTATAATTTATACAACCACCTTGCTTGCCGTCTTTGTAGATCGGCCTCACAACAGATATTTTAAGTTCTTTAGGTATATCACCAGTTTCGAATACATCATTCAGTAAGTGCATAAGCACTTGTTTCAAAACGTAAAAATTTCTGTAAAGATCTCTTGGACGAATGCCATCATATCCCGGTGGCTTGAACTGCTTCATTCTGCATGTAATGCTCTATAGCTCGTCAACTGTTATCAGTGGCAGATAGGCGGTATGCACACATGCCCGTTTCGGTCGATGTGGTACAGGCCTACTGACGGCTATATTTCGCAACTTTTTTGTTGTGTTTATAAAGAAATCATTAAATTTCTCGCAGAGCACTTACATGTTCTCCTTTCGGAAATTCCTCTTTACTGCTTCATCAACGGAAGTCTTTTTCTGTACACCCATCAGTTAATCGACAATTTTCCACGTTT
The DNA here is from genome assembly GCA_030143305.2 of Amblyomma americanum. Lineage (NCBI taxonomy): Eukaryota > Metazoa > Arthropoda > Arachnida > Ixodida > Ixodidae > Amblyomma > Amblyomma americanum. The sequence continues at coordinate 37,236 of JARKHS020020636.1, read as the reverse complement.
TCTTTCCGTCATGTTTGTTCAGTGAAAACTGTCATGCGTAACACGAGCTTTTTGCCAGTCGCATTTTCGCCGTTACCTTGTTCCGCAATGCGCGATATTCATCTATTAAAGCTTTATCTTCAGGTTGCTTCCTACATTTTTCCCACGCTTTGTCTTTCGCACAGCACAACTCCGCTATCTCATGAGTTATCCACTTCTTATCCGGTCTCCTTATTTTGATGTTAACAGATTTAGTTGATTGCGCTTACACGTTGCAAAAGACTTCAATAGTTTTTCTATATCAGCTGATGTGATATAATACTAAAAGGGAACTGCAGTTGTCATTGCGAATTAAATTGTCTACTTTTCTGTGATCTATAACAGAACCTGTAATAGTACATCCATCAGTTTTATTATCGTCATACATAATTGTAACCGTTACAAAGTAATGATCAGCTAGTTTTTGCTTTATAACTCCCGAAACATATTGCAGGTTCTGCAAACGAATAATTATGTGGTGAATGCATGACGTGGTAATATTAGCACCTAAGTGTTCCCCTCTCGTGTATCCTTTAATTACGTTCAAAAGTCCAAATTCTGCAAGCAAATTGAGGTAATCTGCTGTGATACTTTTTGTTTCTTTCATAATCTATGTTTAGATCCCCTGCAATGATGAAGTGTTTCTCATTCATGTATTTATGAAAAAAAGTGTACAGCTCATCTATAAATGCACTGGCATTCGGATTTGGTGGCTTGTATATTGCACATAAAGTGTCATCTGTATTTCCTTTGGAAATAGAGAGAGTGACCGCCCCTGCGTAAATAAAGCTGACGTCAATTCTATTCGTCATCCACTCATTTTTTATGAACAGCATAACACCGCCTCTTTTACTACTTTCACGGCACAATGCGTACTGAGTGTATCCAGCAAATACAAATGCACATTTTCTCGACACAACTATATTATCCTCAGTCAGAATAATAACATCAAATGGAGCCACCACACTCTTGAAAATCAATCCTAATGCACCCCTGTATTTATTCAAAGTTCTGATATTGACATGCAGCAAACCAAGTTCATGGCTCAAATGTGCATAGGTTTTTGCAGTTTCAACTTGAACGTTTCACTGGCGAAATGACTGAAAACAAACAATTACGTTAGTTTCTACAGATCTCTATCAGAGTTGATACTAATGATCGATGCACCTTCACTTTTTCGGCCAAAAATTTCCCGTTGCTCACCCACAAAAATTAGAACCCTCGATCTTTCGCAAGCTTCTTGAACTCTGATAGCAGCATTTTGAGCTCTTGTCAGGTTCTCATTTATGTAGATTTTTTCTATTTGCAGCGCGCGCTTTTTCGCCAGCCTCATGTCCCGCGTGGCTTGGTCCACAAAGCGAACAATAATAAGCGGAATCATCTTTTTGCGCCTTTAGTCGATGCAGCCTTTCTATCCTCTGCCGCTCCGGTGTCTGTATCTTCAACTTTGCACTGAGGTCAGTCAGAACTTCGTGGAGGTCCTGATTAGGGGCTTCAGCTATGCCGTGTATTTCTACGTTTCTGCGCCTTGTGTACTGCTCAGCGCTTTCAAAACAATCTTCCAGCCTGGCAAGCTCAGAGTCCTTTTCAGCCAATTTTTCAGTCATTTCTTCAGTTGTTTTTAGTTTAGCTATCTCGTTTTCATGAATGGTAATCTTTGACAAGAGTTCGTCGTACTTAGAAACAAGCATTTCCATTGCTTTTCCTACTGCCTGTGTGGTAGCGCTCTGTTTGTCAACCTTGTTTTCAAGCGTTTCTAGACGGCACAAAATTTTTGTAAGCTTCTGGCTGAAGACTTCAATCAGAGTGTTCATAGTGATTGTCTTGGTGGACGGAGGCCTAATCCCCTGCTTTGTCTCATCATTTTCGCTACTTGACGTATCATTCTCAGTAATTTCTGTTCCCCTGCAGTGGACACACTTCCAGAACGATAATTCGCTTGAATTTAAGTTCTTAAGAGGTGATTTAGTTGTAGCTGAGCATTTAATGTAGAAAAACTTTTCACAGTTACTTTATGTCAAAAACCTAGATTTTTCCAAAACTTATCGAAAAAGAGAAACACTGCTGAGGAGCCATTGCTGACTACAAAGAAGGCCACAAAGAAGGGTGCAGTCCAGTAGAGCGTAGAACAGAAAAACGTATCGCTTACCTAAAAGTAACAGGACAAGAATTAGCACAGTACTCGATGCCCCACCGGACTGCGGAGTGTCGCCTTTCGCAGCTTCCTCTTGCAGTGCTTAAATCCCGTGGTTCATGACATCATTGCACTGTAGGCGGTGACGGCGAAGTTATATGTCATCGCTTTGGTGCTTCTATCTTGCTTCCCTGCTTCGGCCGTGCATCAGGATCATCGGACCAGTAAGGGACACGTCGGCGCCTAAAAGTAACAGGACAAGAATTAGCACAGCATTCGATGCTCCGCCGGACTGCGGAGTGTCGCCTTTCGCAGCTTCCTCTTGCAGTGCTTAAATCCCGTGGTTCATGACGTCAGTAGCACTGTAGGTGGTGACGGCGCAGTTATCTATGGGGTGCTTTCGTGCTTCTATCTTCCTTCCCCGCTCCGGCCGTGCATCAGGATCATCGGACCAGTAAGGGACACGTCGCCGCCTAACAGTAACAGGACCAGAATTCGCACAGCATTCGATGCTCCGCCGGACTGCGGAGTGTCGCCTTTCGCAGCTTCCTTTTTCAGTGCTTAAATCCCGTGGTTCATGACGTCAGTAGCACTGTAGGCGGTGACGGCGCAGTTATCTATCGTCGCTTTGGTGCTTCTATCTTGCTTCCCCGCTCCGGCCGTGCATCAGGATCATCGGACCAGTAAGGGACACGTCGCCGCCTAACAGTAACAGGACAAGAGTTAGCACAGCATTCGATGCTCAGTCGGACTGCGGAGCGTCGCCTTTCGCAGCTTCCACTTGCAGTGCTTAAATCCCGTGGTTCATGACGTCAGTAGCACTGTAGGCGGTGACGGCGCAGTTATCTATCGTCGCTTTGGTGCTTCTATCTTGCTTCCCCGCTCCGGCCGTGCATCAGGATCATCGGACCAGTAAGGGACACGTCGCCGCCTAAAAGTAACAGGACAAGAATTAGCACAGCATTCGATGTTCCGCCGGACTGCGGAGTGTCTCCTTTCGCAGCTTCCTCTTGCAGTGCTTAAATCTCGTGGTTCATGAAGTCAGTAGCACTGTAGGTGGCGACGGCGCAGTTATCTATCGTCGCTTTGGTGCTTCTATCTTGCTTCCCCGCTCCGGCCGTGCATCAGGATCATCAGACCAGTAAGGGACACGTCGCCGCCTAACAGTAACAGGACAAGAGTTAGCACAGCATTCGATGCTCAGTCTGACTGCGGCGCGTCGCCTTTCGCAGCTTCCACTTGCAGTGCTTAAATCCCGTGGTTCATGACATCATTGCACTGTAGGCGGTGACGGCGAAGTTATCTGTCGTCGCTTCTGTGCTTCAATCTTGCTTCCCCGCTCCGGCCGTGCATCAGGATCATCGGACCAGTAAGGGACACGCCGGCGCCTAAAAGTAACAGGACAAGAATTAGCACAGCATTCGATGCTCCGTCGGACTGCGGTGTGTCGCCTTTCGCAGCTTCCTCTTGTAGTGCATAAATCCCGTGGTTCATGACATCATTGCACTGTAGGCGGTGACGGCGAAGTTACCTGTCGTCGCTTTTGTGCTTCTATCTTGCTTCCCCGCTCCGGCCGTGCATCAGGATCATCGGACCAGTAAGGGACACGTCGGCGCCTAAAAGTAACAGGACAAGAATTAGCACAGCATTCGATGCTCCGTCGGACTGCGGAGTGTCGCCTTTCGCAGCTTCCTCATGTTGTGCTTAAATCCCGTGGTTCATGACATCATTGCACTGTAGGCGGTGACGGCGAAGTTACCTGTCGTCGCTTTTGTGCTTCTATCTTGCTTCCCCGCTCCGGCCGTGCATCAGGATCATCGGACCAGTAAGGGACACGTCGGCGCCTAAAAGTAACAGGACAAGAATTAGCACAGCATTCGATGCTCCGTCGGACTGCGGAGTGTAGCCTTTCGCAGCTTCCTCTTGTAGTGCTTAAATCCCGTGGTTCATGACATCATTGAACTGTAGGCGGTGACGGCGAAGTTACCTGTCGTCGCTTTTGTGCTTCTATCTATCTTCCCCGCTCCGGCCGTGCATCAGGATCATCGGACCAGTAAGGGACACGTCGGCGCCTAAAAGTAACAGGACAAGAATTAGCACAGCATTCGATGCTCCGTCGGACTGCGGAGTGTCGCCTTTCGCAGCTTCCTCTTGTTGTGCTTAAATCCCGTGGTTCATGACATCATTGCACTGTAGGCGGTGACGGCGAAGTTACCTGTCGTCGCTTTTGTGCTTCTATCTTGCTTCCCCGCTCCGGCCGTGCATCAGGATCATCGAACCAGTAAGGGACACGTCGGCGCCTAAAAGTAACAGGACAAGAATTAGCACAGCATTCGATGCTCCGTCGGACTGCGGATTGTAGCCTTTCGCAGCTTCCTCTTGTTGTGCTTAAATCCCCTGGTTCATGACATCATTGCACTGTAGGCGGTGACGGCGAAGTTACCTGTCGACGCTTTTGTGCTTCTATCTTGCTTCCCCGCTCCGGTCGTGCATCAGGATCATCGGACCAGTAAGGGACACGTCGGCGCCTAAAAGTAACAGGGCAAGAATTAGCACAGCATTCGATTCTCCACCGGACTCTTCCTCTTGTTGTGCTTAAATCCCCTGGTTCATGACATCATTGCACTGTAGGCGGTGACGGCGAAGTTACCTGTCGACGCTTTTGTGCTTCTATCTTGCTTCCCCGCTCCGGTCGTGCATCAGGATCATCGGACCAGTAAGGGACACGTCGCCGCCTAAAAGTAACAGGACAAGAATTAGCACAGCATTCGATGTTCCGCCGGACTGCGGAGTGTCTCCTTTCGCAGCTTCCTCTTGCAGTGCTTAAATCCCGTGGTTCATGACGTCAGTAGCACTGTAGGTGGCGACGGCGCAGTTATCTATCGTCGCTTTGGTGCTTCTATCTTGCTTCCCCGCTCCGGCCGTGCATCAGGATCATCAGACCAGTAAGGGACACGTCGCCGCCTAACAGTAACAGGACAAGAGTTAGCACAGCATTCGATGCTCAGTCTGACTGCGGCGCGTCGCCTTTCGCAGCTTCCACTTGCAGTGCTTAAATCCCGTGGTTCATGACATCATTGCACTGTAGGCGGTGACGGCGAAGTTATCTGTCGTCGCTTCTGTGCTTCAATCTTGCTTCCCCGCTCCGGCCGTGCATCAGGATCATCGGACCAGTAAGGGACACGCCGGCGCCTAAAAGTAACAGGACAAGAATTAGCACAGCATTCGATGCTCCGTCGGACTGCGGTGTGTCGCCTTTCGCAGCTTCCTCTTGTAGTGCATAAATCCCGTGGTTCATGACATCATTGCACTGTAGGCGGTGACGGCGAAGTTACCTGTCGTCGCTTTTGTGCTTCTATCTTGCTTCCCCGCTCCGGCCGTGCATCAGGATCATCGGACCAGTAAGGGACACGTCGGCGCCTAAAAGTAACAGGACAAGAATTAGCACAGCATTCGATGCTCCGTCGGACTGCGGAGTGTCGCCTTTCGCAGCTTCCTCATGTTGTGCTTAAATCCCGTGGTTCATGACATCATTGCACTGTAGGCGGTGACGGCGAAGTTACCTGTCGTCGCTTTTGTGCTTCTATCTTGCTTCCCCGCTCCGGCCGTGCATCAGGATCATCGGACCAGTAAGGGACACGTCGGCGCCTAAAAGTAACAGGACAAGAATTAGCACAGCATTCGATGCTCCGTCGGACTGCGGAGTGTAGCCTTTCGCAGCTTCCTCTTGTAGTGCTTAAATCCCGTGGTTCATGACATCATTGAACTGTAGGCGGTGACGGCGAAGTTACCTGTCGTCGCTTTTGTGCTTCTATCTATCTTCCCCGCTCCGGCCGTGCATCAGGATCATCGGACCAGTAAGGGACACGTCGGCGCCTAAAAGTAACAGGACAAGAATTAGCACAGCACTCGATGCCCCGCCGGACTGCGGAGTGTCGCCTTTCGCAGCTTCCTCTTGCAGTGCTTAAATCCCGTGGTTCATGACATCATTGCACTGTAGGCGGTGACGGCGAAGTTATATGTCATCGCTTTGGTGCTTCTATCTTGCTTCCCTGCTTCGGCCGTGCATCAGGATCATCGGACCAGTAAGGGACACGTCGGCGCCTAAAAGTAACAGGACAAGAATTAGCACAGCATTCGATGCTCCGCCGGACTGCGGAGTGTCGCCTTTCGCAGCTTCCTCTTGCAGTGCTTAAATCCCGTGGTTCATGACGTCAGTAGCACTGTAGGTGGTGACGGCGCAGTTATCTATGGGGTGCTTTCGTGCTTCTATCTTCCTTCCCCGCTCCGGCCGTGCATCAGGATCATCGGACCAGTAAGGGACACGTCGCCGCCTAACAGTAACAGGACCAGAATTCGCACAGCATTCGATGCTCCGCCGGACTGCGGAGTGTCGCCTTTCGCAGCTTCCTTTTTCAGTGCTTAAATCCCGTGGTTCATGACGTCAGTAGCACTGTAGGCGGTGACGGCGCAGTTATCTATCGTCGCTTTGGTGCTTCTATCTTGCTTCCCCGCTCCGGCCGTGCATCAGGATCATCGGACCAGTAAGGGACACGTCGCCGCCTAACAGTAACAGGACAAGAGTTAGCACAGCATTCGATGCTCAGTCGGACTGCGGAGCGTCGCCTTTCGCAGCTTCCACTTGCAGTGCTTAAATCCCGTGGTTCATGACGTCAGTAGCACTGTAGGCGGTGACGGCGCAGTTATCTATCGTCGCTTTGGTGCTTCTATCTTGCTTCCCCGCTCCGGCCGTGCATCAGGATCATCGGACCAGTAAGGGACACGTCGCCGCCTAAAAGTAACAGGACAAGAATTAGCACAGCATTCGATGTTCCGCCGGACTGCGGAGTGTCTCCTTTCGCAGCTTCCTCTTGCAGTGCTTAAATCTCGTGGTTCATGAAGTCAGTAGCACTGTAGGTGGCGACGGCGCAGTTATCTATCGTCGCTTTGGTGCTTCTATCTTGCTTCCCCGCTCCGGCCGTGCATCAGGATCATCAGACCAGTAAGGGACACGTCGCCGCCTAACAGTAACAGGACAAGAGTTAGCACAGCATTCGATGCTCAGTCTGACTGCGGCGCGTCGCCTTTCGCAGCTTCCACTTGCAGTGCTTAAATCCCGTGGTTCATGACATCATTGCACTGTAGGCGGTGACGGCGAAGTTATCTGTCGTCGCTTCTGTGCTTCAATCTTGCTTCCCCGCTCCGGCCGTGCATCAGGATCATCGGACCAGTAAGGGACACGCCGGCGCCTAAAAGTAACAGGACAAGAATTAGCACAGCATTCGATGCTCCGTCGGACTGCGGTGTGTCGCCTTTCGCAGCTTCCTCTTGTAGTGCATAAATCCCGTGGTTCATGACATCATTGCACTGTAGGCGGTGACGGCGAAGTTACCTGTCGTCGCTTTTGTGCTTCTATCTTGCTTCCCCGCTCCGGCCGTGCATCAGGATCATCGGACCAGTAAGGGACACGTCGGCGCCTAAAAGTAACAGGACAAGAATTAGCACAGCATTCGATGCTCCGTCGGACTGCGGAGTGTCGCCTTTCGCAGCTTCCTCATGTTGTGCTTAAATCCCGTGGTTCATGACATCATTGCACTGTAGGCGGTGACGGCGAAGTTACCTGTCGTCGCTTTTGTGCTTCTATCTTGCTTCCCCGCTCCGGCCGTGCATCAGGATCATCGGACCAGTAAGGGACACGTCGGCGCCTAAAAGTAACAGGACAAGAATTAGCACAGCATTCGATGCTCCGTCGGACTGCGGAGTGTAGCCTTTCGCAGCTTCCTCTTGTAGTGCTTAAATCCCGTGGTTCATGACATCATTGAACTGTAGGCGGTGACGGCGAAGTTACCTGTCGTCGCTTTTGTGCTTCTATCTATCTTCCCCGCTCCGGCCGTGCATCAGGATCATCGGACCAGTAAGGGACACGTCGGCGCCTAAAAGTAACAGGACAAGAATTAGCACAGCATTCGATGCTCCGTCGGACTGCGGAGTGTCGCCTTTCGCAGCTTCCTCTTGTTGTGCTTAAATCCCGTGGTTCATGACATCATTGCACTGTAGGCGGTGACGGCGAAGTTACCTGTCGTCGCTTTTGTGCTTCTATCTTGCTTCCCCGCTCCGGCCGTGCATCAGGATCATCGAACCAGTAAGGGACACGTCGGCGCCTAAAAGTAACAGGACAAGAATTAGCACAGCATTCGATGCTCCGTCGGACTGCGGATTGTAGCCTTTCGCAGCTTCCTCTTGTTGTGCTTAAATCCCCTGGTTCATGACATCATTGCACTGTAGGCGGTGACGGCGAAGTTACCTGTCGACGCTTTTGTGCTTCTATCTTGCTTCCCCGCTCCGGTCGTGCATCAGGATCATCGGACCAGTAAGGGACACGTCGGCGCCTAAAAGTAACAGGGCAAGAATTAGCACAGCATTCGATTCTCCACCGGACTGCCGGACTGCATTTAATCTTCTCCGCGTTTTCCGAGCATGTCGATGTAAACAATTGAAGCTCCCCTATTTAACGCACTTAAATCGAACACTGAGGCTATGTTGGCGCAATGCAAAAGTTTGTTTTCGAGGAAGGTAGTGACACAGTAACTGGCTCACATATTTTGGTGGACACCTAAACCGAGCCTTAAGGGAAGGCATAAAGGAGGGAGTGAAAGAAGAAAGGAAGAAACAGCTGCCGTAGTGGATGTAGTAGTAGTAAGTGGTTTTTATTAAAAAAATAAAAAGTAAGGAAAAAATTTTTGCTAGCCCCGGCATCTGTCATCGCAGAATGGAGAAATGAAAGAGGTGAGGTGACAGGAAGAGAGGATTGAGGGAAGGTAATATAAACAAACTGTTTACACAATAAGAAATGTGACCAGGTTGTGCGCGTGATTAGTTCATGAAGGAGCAATAAAAACACACGCGCAACTATGTTGACTACAACTGGAGTTGGGCGTCCAGCTGTTAATAGTCCAAGGTAGAACTGGCGGAGCGTTCGGTCACTGCATGTAACAACCTGGCGGAGAAAAGACGGGACGTCAAGGCCGTCTGTTCGACGAGCGCACAGACGCTCACCAATGTTCGCTCACTGGTGCGCGCACTGCCCTGCGGCCACAATAACGTCTTGAGGGAGTCTGGTAGTATGGCCATCGTCCTATAGGCCGCAAGCATATCGCAACGAGCGTCGGCGTACGCGGCACAGTGAAGGAGCAGGTGGTCCAGTGTTTCCACTGCACCGCATCCGTCACACGCATTAATCGTCACGATTCCGTGACGCTCCCGTCGTTCCGCGATCCACACGCAGCCAATGCGCACGCGGAGGATCATTGCACGTTGCGATCGCGTAAGTGAGCGACAGCCGTTGATGCTGTTGATGCGCTCACCTCCTGCGATGCGTGGGTAGGGGTGCTGCTTTCGGATATGCCGTGGATGACAGCACGCACGTCCTCCAGCGCAAGGGGCAGATCGCTGGCAGGTAGTTGACGTGCGGTCGTCAGTTTTTTCGTTGCCGGCAATGCCGAAGTTACCGGGCACCCACTGTGCACGCACGGCACATCCTCTCTGCGCTAGACCCTCGATGCACGAGCGAATGTCCCGCACTATTTGGATACCGCGGCCGGTGGATTGCAGCCGGCTGAGGGCGGCAATATCAGTTTTGAAGCGAAAAGCTTCACTACGCTAGTCAACACAACGCTTCGCGCGAGGCGGCGTATGTCGGAGCACAAGTGACGTCACACACGGCGCAGGTGGCCGCCGCCGACTCCGTCGCCTGACCTTTCGCCGCTGCCCCGTTTCTATCTCGCTCCCTAGTCACTACTGCGCATGCGCCACTAGTAGCACCGAGCCGCAGGTGTTCAGCCGCTGCGCAGCGCAGCGCCTTTCATCAAAATCCTACTTTCAATTACCAGTTTCCTCTTCTTTCACTCCCTCCCTTATCCCTTCCTTTAAGACGCAGTTCGGGCGTCCACCGAGATATACGCGGCGGTTACTGTGCCATTTCCTTTCCTAAAAACCAAACAAGTGAGCCGACGGCGCCTATAGAGTTATTTGGCGTTGACAACTTTGCAGAGGCCGTTCATTTTCACGAAAGGACAGGGGCACGATCAGCTCCGCAGGTAAGTGAAGACCTCAATCTCGCTTTCATGCACGTGGCGTTCGTGTCCAACTGCAAAAGCCTGTTTTGATTGCGTTCCGCACATTCTGTAAGCAGCGCGCCCTCCCTGCCACACTGGGAGGTGGGAGGCAGTTAGCGGTTGATCGCGAGATTGATCACCAAATGAACGCTGCGGCCTAGCTATTGCTGCAGTGCTGCATGTCAGTCACAACGCTGTCAGCGCTAATGCATTCAGGCCACATCTCTCTCACCATCGCCACATGTATCAAATTACGAATGAGGCGTATGCATATCCAGGGAGCCGGTTGTTCCCGCATTACTTTGATCAAAGCCATCGCCGTATAGAACATTGTCAACGCCAATGAACACAGTGAACGCCAACGTCTTTCGATTTGTATATCCTGAACTAACTGAGCGAATCCACATAACTTCGTTTTCACAAATATTTACTACTTTCCTGCTTAAACGCTAAGGCGCCCGTGTGTTGTTGTGAGGTGTCAGTGCACGTTAAAGATCCCTAGGTGGTCGAAATTATTCCGGAGCCATTCACTGCGGCAAGTCTCTCTTCCTTTCTACTTTCACTCCCTCCTTTATCCCTTCCCTTACGGCGTGGTTCAGGTGACCAACGAAACACATACTACGCCATTTCCTTTCCCCCAAAACCAATTATTATTATTAATATGTTGTAGTGTATCCGCGGCTGCTCTCTCAATTACGACGTAGGAATTTAATGCTGTAAGCTCTCCTTGCAATGTTGGCTATTTTCCGATAAAGCTCATTCATATATGCAAATATTAATTTGAAGATTAAAGAAGCATCTGAGATACAGAGACATTTGTCGCAGCTTACGCTCAAGCATTCACGAACTGGACCAAAAAGTGCTGCATTTGTTTAGAATATCAGTGCACTTGTGTGTGTTCTGTGTAATAAAGAGAACCGCCTAGTCGCCATGAATGTTTGGCTCCATTGTGCGGTGAAAGCTCAGCCACCACGTGCGCCTGTTTTGTATAGAAGGATTGGTGGCGAGGCTGCCGAAAAAAATTGTCTATTTATTAAATACTGCTCAACCTGGTTCGAAATCGACTCACGTGACCCACGGCTTGCTTGCTGCGAGCGAGAGATGGCGCTGGCTAGCGTCGCAGCGTCGGCGGCAATGCGCCGGTGAGTGGGTGCGCGGGCGCAAAAAATAGAAGCCCCCCCCCCCCCCCCCCTTCTTTTCTCTTTCATCCGTCGGGAGATGCACGCGTCTTGCGACCCAAAAAGCACCCGCTGCCAAGGAACAGAGAGCGGATGACGGTTTTATTTTATTTGGCAATATATGAGGCGTCCCCGGTAAACGAGTCTCCGATGAGTTTTGTGTTTGCACTGGGAGCGGGATATACGATAAATGAATATGCATTTGCTGCGCTCCAGTAGCAACACTGTTGTGTATATGGATTCCTCGCGCTATCTTTTAGAGTTTGAAGAAATAAATTACTCGGGCGGTACCATGCTGCGAACAAGAAGTTAGTATTTAAAAATCTAGCTGTTCAGTATAAACTAATAATTCAACTGTAGTGTGCGAAAAAAAAATAGGCAGGGTTTATTCATGGTTATACCAAAGGTCGGGCGAAAGCATTTTGGCAATGGCCGAAACCAGGTTTCGATGTCTTCATCGTGTCGGGTACGCTCACTTTTGGTTGCACGCTCAATAAGGTTGGACGCTCAGTTATGGTTAGTCCAAATCTGCCGAGGTCAAATTTCGGGGCTGGCCCGGGTCAAATTTAGAGTCTGGCACTGTATCAAGCACTTTGAAATTAGACTGAAAATTGATTTCGCCCCAATTCAAAGAAGGTCAAATTTCTGGGTTGGGATGGACAACATTTCGGAAACGACCCGGGTCTACTTTTGAGACACCATCGCATTGGCCATAGTCAAAATATGCTCTTGATCTGACTTAAAGCTGTTGCTATGAGGGCAGAAAGATGGGCTAGTTTGATGACGTTCATACTGAAGAAGTTGGCGCGGAAAAACAAGAACAAGCGAGACAAGCGCTCGTCTTTGTCTCACTTGTCCTCGCTTTTCCCGCGCCAACTTCTTTAGTCTGTTGCTATGAGATCGCCAAGTGCGAAGGTCACTTCAATGTCATATACGCACACCGGACTGAAACTCAAGTTTTGCCTTGAATAGATACTGCAGAGTAGGCCGCACGACGCTCAGCAGTACTGAACCCATTTTACGCCTAGGACGCTCCTTAATAATAATAATTGGCTTTTGGGGAAAGGAGATGGCGTAGTATATGTTTCATATATCGTTGGAAACGTCCCATTGGGCACCGCGCCGTAAGAGAAGGGAGAAAGGATGGAGTGAAAGAAGAAAGGAAGAAAGAGGTGCCGTAGTGGAGGGCTCCGGAATAATTTCGACCAACTGGGGTTCTTTAACGAGCACTGACACAAGTAGGACACTCCCTAAATTGTTAAAAACTTGGTTACGTTTAGCTGGACACCTGTTCTATTTACATGGAGAGAGAGGGAGAAACGTTGGGCAGAAATCCATCCCTTTATTCAATAAAACATTGGACAAGTACGAGCCCACACAGTAAATAGACGACTGCAAAATACAGACATTTGCGATAGACGGCAACAGCGAATACGGCAACAGAGAACATGCGTCAAACGTTATTTCGTTTCTTGGTGCAGATCTTGATTCTGCTTGCCCCGTGGAATCATCGTCTCGGCGCCACGACTACGCAGTTGCGTCCATTGCTTCTGACGGTGGATGACAGCCTCCAGCTTTTCGACTCACCGCCAGCCGGACCGCTTCGCTGCGAGGGAACGGCCCCCTTTTTTGAAGACCACTTTCTGCAGCCCACCTTGGACAAGACATCGGCATCGACTGATGCAGCATCCCCGGCACACTAAAGAAGTTGGCGCCCCTGGAATCCTCTTAGTGGACATGGAAGTACGGCAACAGCGAACAAGCATCAAACGCCATTTCGTTTCTTGGTGCAGGTAGGTTCAGTTCCTAAAGTATTTTGCAAAAAATCTGACGATATTTTTTTTCCTAGTACTTCCGTGCCGACAATCGTTGCTGTCTTTAATTTGTGATTGCGTTCACGTCGCCAAGTTGTTAATACTGTCCAGTGACGTTGAGTTGAATCCTGTACCCTCTAAGGAGGAGTCTTCCCAGCAATACAGTGAATCAGTCTCACTAATACAATCTTTACATGATAAAATGCATTCTGGGCACGACGAAGTTATGGCCGCACTTAATGAAGTTAAGGCGGCCCAAAATTCAATGGAGCTGCAGATTGCAGACCGATGGTCGTCTTATACTGCAGTGGAAAACAGTATTCGCACATCTGAGGCCCCGCAGGTCGAAAGTCTTGCTCATGTCGTAGCACTTGATCAGAGAGTGAACGAATTTGAAGATCGTTCACGCTGAGATAACTTAATATTCTACAGTATTGACGATATTTGTCAACTGACATGGGCGGAATGCGAAGAAAAAATCTGCTCCATTCTGAATACCGCGCTTAACTTCGGTTTGGATAGGAGTGACGAACGCATATCTCGAGCCCATAGATTAGGCTGCTTTTTCCTCGATAAATTCCGCACCATTATTGTCAAATTTGTTTCATTTAAACTTCGCGAAACTATTATTGCCTCAAAAAATAAGTTAAAAGCTTCCACGGTAACTGTGAGTGAAGATTTTTGCAAAGCGCCAAGGGATGTTAAAAAGAAGCTTTTCGATTTTGCTACTCAAAGCGGCAAGAAATTTTCAGTACTGTGTAACAAACTTCATAACGTCAATAAATGTTATGTTTACTCTGCGGACACCGACACCGTGTGCGAAATAGGGCCTTTCAGTGACAGCAGTCCAGCCGGCTCTTCTTCTGCACCACCCACACCGACGCAGATACATCTTTATCCTAAACCAAAAACGTGCCCCTGAGGATGTCCGTCGGAATATATCGTTTCTCTTCACAATCATCCGAAGTATTGTGAACAAACGCCATGATCTATCATTTGTAATTGGTGCATGCATTGCCAATGTGGTGGTGTTAACGGAAACGTGGCTTTCAAACGCTGTAAGCAATGCAGAATTGCTTGATTGTGAAAAAAATTACACCATCTACCGCCAAAACAGTTCTGCAAAACACGGAGGTGGTGTACTGACTGCCGTTTCCAACTACCTCGTATCAGACATAGTCATTGTCCCTACTGCCCTCGAAATGCTTCGTGTCCGCATAAACATTTGCTACCAAAGTGCATTATTCTGTTTGCGTTATAGGCCGCCGAACGCGGCACCATCTTTTTGTGAGGACTTACACGATGCATTGAATATTTTGGTTACACAATTTCCTTCAATGCCTTTATTTCAGTTAGGAGATTTTAATTTTCCCCAAATAGATTGGTCCGGTCTCTTTCCAACTCAGAGATACTTCCGCAGTCAGCCAACCCTTTTTGAACATATGCTTGCAGTTTCACCTTACACAGCTTGTTTCAGAGCCTACAAGGTTTGGTTCTGGTACATCTAATCTGTTAGACTTAATTCTTACCACTGCACCTGATCTTCTACATCGTGTAACCTACATGCCCGGTTTGGGTGATCATTGTCTTAATCACTTCGAAATAACGCCGCTTACTACCAAAAAAGTTAGTAGCACCAAGACAGTTAGAGACCATTCCAAGGTGACTACACATCAGTTAACAGCGAACTAGCCCTCTTCATAGATAACTGCATGTATACCTTCTTCGAGAGAACCGGTGACCAAATTTAGACATTATTTAAGAACCCAGTCTCGTCGCTAGTCCATAGGTACGTCCCAGTGCAGCGAATTAGAAAACAATCCCGATCACCGTGGTTCACCGTCGCCTTGAAACGACTTTTAAATAAGAAGCGCTTCTTTCGCCTTGCAAAACGTGCAAACACTGCGGAACGTTGTTACGCATACAGGGATGTTCTCCGAACTTACCGACTAGCTATCAAACTATCAAACTATCCTCCTGCGCAAGGGGAAGATCACTGGCGGGTAGTGGATGTGCGGTGGTCGTGTGGTCGTCAGCTTCATCTTTGCAGGCGATGCCGCAGTAACCGAGCACCCACTGTGCACGCACGGCGCATCCTCTCTGCGCGAGACGCTCGATGCGTGAGCGAATATCCGGTACTTGTGAGGTACCGCGGCCGGTGGATTGCAGCCGGCTAAGGGCGGCAATAGCAGTTTTTAAGCGAAAAGCTTCACTGCGCTAGTCAACACCACGCTTCGCGAGATCCGGCGTATGTCGGAGCACGGGTGACGTAACGCAGGGCGCAGGTGGCCGCCGCCGACTCCGTGGCCTTTTCTATCTCGCTCCCTAGTCACTACTGCGCATGTGCCACTAGTAGCACCGAGTCACAGGTGTATCGCCGCTGCGAAGCGCCTTTCCTCAAAATCCTACTCTCAATTATCAGTTTTCTCTTTCTTCTTTCCCTCCCTTCTTTATCCCTTCCTTTACGGCGCGGTTCGGGCGTCCACCGAGATATATGAGACGGTTACTGTGCCATTTCCTTTCCTCAAAACCAAACGTGAGCCGACGGCATTCATAGAGTTCATTGGCGTTGACAACTTTGCAAAGGGCGTTCATTTTAACGAAAGGAAAGGCGCACGATCGGCTCCGCTGGTCAGTGGAGACCTCAATTTCGCTTTCATGTACGTGGCGTTCGTGTCCAACTGCAAAAGCCTGCTTTGATTGCGTTCCGCACATTCTGTAAGCAGCGCGCTCTCCCTGCCACCCTGTGGGGTTGCATGCAGTTAATGGCTGATCGCGAGAGATTGATCACCAAATGAACGCTGCGGCCTAGCTACAGCTGCAGTGCTGCATGTCAGCCACAACGCTGTCAGCTCTAATGAATTCAGGCCACATCTCTCACCACCGCACATATATCAAAGCACGAATTAGGCGTCCGCATATCTAGGGAGCCAGTTATGCGCCCTTCCTTTGCTCAAATCCTTCGCCGTCTAGAACATTTTCAACGCCAACGCCAATGAACATGGTGAACGCCGAGGTCTTTCGCGTTGTATATCCTGGATTAAGTGAGCTAATCCACATAAGCTGTTTTTCGAGGAATTATCATGTGGCACAAGATGGGGCGCATCTGGATGGTGAAAATTGTTTTTTGAGGAAAGGAAATGGCGCAGTAACTGTTTCGCATCTCGGTGGACACCTCAACCGCGCCGTAAGGAAAGAGGTAAAGGAGGGAATAAAGTAACAGTCCAGTGAACTTTAAATTCTAGGACGCTGTAACTGAACGCAAACGTGTCATCGTCCGAAACGCGTCACGAACTCCTCCTGGACATTGCAAGGTATACGTGCACGTTTTTGCGTGGAAAGTGATACTTTTTTGAGCAGTTGCGAAGTTAGTTCATGTACGAGTCGCACCTGCGAACTGATTACCTGCTACTGGACTTTTGCGTATGCTTGCATGTCGGCACAACCATATAATGTGATGGAAATAATAGAACTAGTTCGTACGCACTGTTTTCGCGGCGAAAAGGGCAATAGCCCGCCAACCCTCCTCCTTAGTATGCGCGGGCATGGTGCGCAGAATAAATATGTACTGTATTACACAGTCACTTGCACGACGGGGTAGCTGCAAAGCTTCATTAATCTAGACGCAAGCTCGGCCGGCTACCAATGTGTTGTTCTCGGCTTGAGCGACAATTGTCGAAAGCGGATACGCGGCCAAGGCCAATAACCTAGATTTTTAATTTATCGAACTTGCCGGACGAATTTTTCTCCCCCGGTTCAACTGCAGCAGAGTGCTGAAACATCGTGCAGTACTTCCGAAGGTGGGAGCGACACGAGCCGATCAGGGTCCCATTACGCGAATCTGTTCGCATGTTGCTATCCTCACGGGCGGACACTTTTAGGGGGGTCAGAATCGACAGATGAATTATTACACGAGGCGGCGGATCGGAAATCGAGTTGCATCGGTGCAATGGAGGTGAATGAATGGCGGAGACCGATGAGGTGGGTTGTCTGGTGGCAGGAAACATCTTGCACGTGCCGCGTGCCTGCTCGCCCGGCTCTTCCTTCCAGCTTTTCGGCAGAGCCGACGCCCCAGCCGCAAGCGGTGCGACGCCTCTCGCCGTGGTTGTCGCCGTTTCTGGCGTCTTCGATGCCGCCTCATCCTTGTCGCCTCTCCTGCTGAGCATGCTGCAGCAAAGGCATCCAAAGCGGCGTCTGTCTGCTTGCTGCGCACGCACTCGCGCGAACGAACGAACGCGCACGCACACACGAAGTATAAAGGTCTGGACGCGATAGAGAAAATAAAAAGGTGACTTCTGAAAATTGTGATTTGCATTTTAAAGACCTTTAATTCGAAGAAAAAGCTTTTCACCCAAAACCGAGAAAATATGATTAAATAAAGAAACTATGGGCGCGACAGAAAAGCCTTTATTCAAATTGAAACTTTTTCTTCATTTTTTCGTCAAAGTACAGTCCGCAATTTATTATCAGCAGCAGCAGCAGCACCTGCCTATGTCAATGCAGGACAATGGCCTTTCATATTGTCCTTCCATCACCTGTACGTACCAGCCGCGGCCACCTCACCCCGGCCAGCTTCCTTCCGCCCACGTGACCCTCTGACTCTTGCCTTCAGCCTACTCCATTTCGTCGGCCACTGGTTGCTTTCCCTTCGCAGTACATGCCCTTGGCTGGTAACAACTTGATTTAAAAGTCCTGCAGAGCTTTCTCCGACGGGGCCTTAGGTTTCCCACGTGACGTGGGGACGTCGAGGTGCTGCCCCGCCGTCGCCTCGCGGGCCTGCTGGACGGCCCAGAGTTGGTCACCGAGGCTGGGGCTGCGCAAGGCAGCGGCCCACCGCGGCGGGAGGGTTCCGGAGTTAGCACCGTCAGGGTTTTTGCTACGGTACCAGAGCATGTGGGTTAATGTTGCTATAGCAGTGTGGCAGACCTTGCATATATTTGTCGGGTATGTCCGGGGTAGAGTCTGTGGTAATGTGCCTGGTTGGGGTACGTGAGCGTCTGCAGTTGCCTAAGGGCCACTGCGTGCGCCCTGTCCAGCTTGTCGTTGGCCGGAGGGAAGGTTCGGCGGGCCAGGCAGAGGGCCTTGGTAATTTCGTAGTAGCTGGTCAAACAGTCTTTGGTGCTGTCTCATGGATGACGGTCGCCGGCGCGGTTCGCGAAATCGCGCGTCTTGGCGTGTGCCGTCTCGTTTCGGTTGCGATATGTGTTCGATACTTCTCTCATGTGCGCCGGGATCCATTGGATTCTGGTTTGAAAAGCTTCCTCCCACCGGACTTTTCGATTGCTCAGGATTCGGGCCGCTGTCTGTGAGATCCAAGCTTTGGCGAAGTTTCTGACCGTTTGTCGCGAGTCGCAGAGAACTGTGGTGCACGTCGAATCTGAGGGCGAGGGCCACCGCCGCTCCCTCCGCTTCTTCTGCGCGCTCGCACGCTACATTTGCCGTTATGCGCGTTTCACCAGTCGAATCGACGGCCGCAACCGCGAATCGCGAGAGTTCTGCGTATTCCGCGGCGTCTACGAAGCTTGTTCCCGTTTCGTCTCCGTGGCTGTGTAGGAGAGCTCTGGCCCTGGCCACTCTTCTTCCCCGGCTGCGTTCTGGGTGGACGTTCCGTGGAATCGGGTCGACTCTTGTCTGATCGCGTCCGGACAAGCGACTTTCTTGCCTTGTTGTGCATGGTACCGGACGCCGACACCTTCCATGATGGAGAGCAGAAAGTTGGGCTAGTTGGTTGAAATGCATACTGAAGAAGTTGGCGCGGAAAAACGAGGACAAGCGAGACAAACAAAGACGAGCGCTACTCACAACTGAAGCTTTATTCCAGACAATGCTCGAATAATTAGTGAAACCAACAAGAACAAAAACAAACAAACGTCATGAACACCACAAGTTACCCCGTGAATCCCAATGAATTGGTTAGGAACAGATACTCGCTATCAGAGAAGCGAACGGAAGTCTGACTAATGCACTTATCGCCACTGATGCGCATATGAAAGGCTTCCATGAGCTCCCGCGTGAGTTGCTCCCTGTGCCTGAATAGGATGGTCGTTTTTTCAAAAAGCGGTTTACACTGTATTTTCTTTTCCTTGTCGTTTGTAATGCACGTGGGGCAATGTTTAGGGAGGTTATCAATAGAATCTCCCCCGAGCAATCTTCGGTGCTCTCCTAATCTCTCGTTGACGCATCGTCCAGTTTGGCCGATGTATAGAGCGCCACACGACAACGGCAATCTGTACACAACCCCCCTGGCACAGGTAACGAACGGGGCTTTGTGTTTGATGTTGCATTCATTTCTTGTTTTTCTTGTTTTTCGTACCGTTCTTTCGCCTCCTTCTTCCATCCGTTTGTGCACCTGTGAACAGATTGCTCCCAACTTCCGAGGGGCGGAAAACACAATCGGAATTTGATAACGCCCGGCAACATTTTTCAGTCCATGCGCCAATCTGTGCGCATATGTTATGACTGCAAAATTTTTTTGACGCTCTTTTTCCCGGAGTTTAGGTCGCGACCCATCCTTGACCCACCTTACCAATCTTCCACAATCTTCCACAATTATATGCTGAGGGTACCCGCTTTCTTTCAGCCTCTTCACCTGGGACTCGACGCTTTCCTTGATAACATGTGAGCAAGACTTGGTGATGGCCGCTTTTAGACTGGAAGTGACTATCCCGTTCTTTATGACACTGGAGTGACCGGATGAATAATCAAGCAACGCTTTTTTGGCCCTAGGGTGGTATGCCCAACAAACATGTTTGGGGCGAAAATGCAAAGACAGATCTAGGAACTGGAGCCTTCCATCTCTTGGTACTTCTACTGTGAAATTGAGACCAGGGCCGCACTCCTTAAAAAGTTTTAGCACATTGACGACGGTGCGTTGCAGGTTGGGTTCAGAAGACAACACTAAGTAGTCATCAACATACCTACATGCCTTCCAAATTATCCCTCCTAATTTCTTTTCTATGGCTCTGTCCACCTTAGCCAGAAAAATGTTGCTAAGGATGGGGGCTATGCGAGACCCGATACAAACACCAGTTCGCTGTACGAAAAATTTCCCGTTCCACCCTATGACCGTTGATTTGAGATAAAACGTGAGTATCTCCAAAAAAGACCCAACAGATACACCACATCGGGACACGAATGTGGCCTCGTCGTTGTGCTTCATAATGCATTCCTGGACACTTTTTATCATCTCGTTACTTGGCATTGAATAGTACAAGTCCTCAATGTCCACGCTGAAAGAGGTACACTGTCCTGGGTTGCTGTTGCTGAGTAGACTCACCACTGCCTCAGAATTTGCCACCTTGAAAGGGTCCTCCACGCTTAGGCTTCCCAGATGTTTCTGAAGGTACATGGCCATCAGTAATTGCCACGTGTTCCGCTCGGACACGATTGCCCGGAACGGAATTCCTTCCTTGTGGGTTTTTGCCGTAAAAAATGCGGCTAGATGAGGGTCTTGAGCTTTCTTGATGCCATTTGCTAGTTTCTCCAGGTTGTGGCGGAGCGCCAAAGCCAAAGCTTCTTCCTTTATCTTCTTCTCCTTGAAGTCGATCTCTCTGAAGTTCTTCGCGATGGCTGCCTCGGCTTTCTCCGCGAACATTCCTTCAGGAATCAACACGAACCCCCCTAGCTTATCCGCACATAGTACTCGCAGCCCGGCAGATGTCAAGAAGTCGACAACCCCAGCAGTGCTCCAACGGTTTTCTTTTTCTTTCTTATTCTCATGGGTCCTTGCCACCACGTCGACGCATTCCTCGGAACATCTTGCCTGAACTTCACTGCGCGATAGCCGCGAAATTGTCCGGGCAACTGCTATCTTTTCAACAGGTTTTAGCACCAAAGGCAAGCCGAACTTCGGACCAAGCTTGAGGACTTCCATTGTTTGTTTGTTTTTGTTCTTGTTGGTTTCACTATTTATTCGAGCATTGTCTGGAATAAACCTTCAGTTGTGAGTAGCGCTCGTCTTTTTTTGTCTCGCTTGTCCTCGTTTTTCCGCGCCAACTTCTTCAGTATGCATTTCAACCAACTAGCCCAACTTTCTGCTCTCATGAAAATAGAGCAGCGCGTAACAAAACAGGACACAAGGGAGAGACACGTAACGACACGAGCGCTAACTAAAGAGCTCTCCTATCTAGAACAAATGGAAACCAGCGAAAGGCTGACTCATCAATCTTTTTTGTTTTTCGTTTCTAGTTGTGGCTCATGTATTTATACGTAGCGACAGCAAGAAATAACAGTTGATAGTTAGCGCTCGTGTCGTTACGTGTCTCTCCCTTGTGTCCTGTTTTGTTACGCGCTGCTCTATTTTCATGGATCACCAACTCGCCCAACAAGCAACATTTCTGCTCTCCTAAGTGTTATTTCTAGTACATCGGGCTCTTTTTTCTGTAACTTGTTTAACTTCAACGACCCTGCAGTGATTGTTGCAGCCGTTTCTGTGTGCGCGTGCAAGGCGAGGGTCTTTTCCTGGCATCTTCGTTATGTCTGTGCCCTACGGATGTGCTTGTGTTCACAGGGTTCTTGGAACCCTCGGCGGGACACCGAAAACGACTGTGCCGAATGTTGAGGTCGGAGTGGTGCAGGCAAGCTAGATTTTTTAAGGACCAGCTACGTAACGTCCGTGGCAGAACGACAAATGACTCGACATTTCGTCACTGGTGTGCCACATCGTCGTACCTGACTGAGCTGCTTTGGAATTGTATTCTCCCAACATTGCCAAGACCGCAAAAGACTCGAAGACCGATTCAGGACGTTGTGACACTGGGAAACGCTGAAGTTCCTGCCCAGCACATGGAAGACCTCAAGCTTGGTCCGAAGTTCGGCTTGCATTTGGTGCTAAAACCTGTTGAAAAGATAGCAGTTGCCCGGACAATTTCGCGGCTATCGCGCAGTGAAGTTCAGGCAAGATGTTCCGAGGAATGCGTCGACGTGGTGGCAAGGACCCATGATAATAAGAAAGAAAAAGAAAACCGTTGGAGCACTGCTGGGGTTGTCGACTTCTTGACATCTGCCGGGCTGCGAGTACTATGTGCGGATAAGCTAGGGGGGTTCGTGTTGATTCCTGAAGGAATGTTCGCGGAGAAAGCCGAGGCAGCCATCGCGAAGAACTTCAGAGAGATCGACTTCAAGGAGAAGAAGATAAAGGAAGAAGCTTTGGCTTTGGCGCTCCGCCACAACCTGGAGAAACTAGCAAATGGCATCACGAAAGCTAAAGACCCTCATCTAGCCGCATTTTTTACGGCAAAAACCCACAAGGAAGGAATTCCGTTCCGGGCAATCGTGTCCGAGCGGAACACGTGGCAATTACTGATGGCCATGTACTTTCAGAAACATCTGGGAAGCCTAAGCGTGGAGGACCCTTTCATGGTGGCAAATTCTGAGGCAGTGGTGAGTCTACTCAGCAACAGCAACCCAGGACAGTGTACCTCTTTCAGCGTGGACATTGAGGACTTGTACTATTCAATGCCAAGTAATGAGATGATAAAAAGTGTCCAGGAATGCATTATGGAGCACAACGACGAGGCCGCATTCGTGTCCCGATGTGGTGTATCTGTTGGGTCTTTTTTGGAGATACTCACGTTTTATCTCGAATCAACGGTCATAGGGTGGAACGGAAATTTTTCGTACAGCGAACCGGTGTTTGTATCGGGTCTCGCATAGCCCCATCCTTAGCAACATTTTTCTGGCTATGGTGGACAGAGCCATAGAAAACAAATCAGGAGGGATAATTTGGAAGGCATGCAGGTATGTTGATGACTACTTAGTGTTGTCTTCTGAACCCAACCTGCAACGCACCGTCGTCAATGTGGTAAAACTTTTTAAGGAGTGCGGCCCTGGTCTCAATTAGTAGAAGTACCAAGAGATGGAAGGCTCCAGTTCCTAGATCTGTCTTTGCATTTTCGCCCCAAACATGTTTGTTGGGCATACAACCCTAGGGCCAAAAAAGCGTTGCTTGATTATTCATCCGGTCACTCCAGTGTCATAAAGAACGGGATAGTCACTTCCAGTCTAAAAGCGGCCATCACCAAGTCTTGCTCACATGCTATCAAGGAAAGCGTCGAGTCCCAGGTGAAGAGGCTGAAAGAAAGCGGGTACCCTCAGCATATAATTGTGGAAGCTTGTGGAACATTGGTAAGGTGGGTCAAGGATGGGTCGCGACCTAAACTCCGGGAAAAAGAGCGTCACAAAAAAATTTTACAGTCATACTTTATGTGCACAGATTGGCGCATGGACTGAAAAATGTTGCCGGGCGTTATCAAATTCCGATTGTGTTTTCCGCCCCTCGGAAGTTGGGAGCAATCTGTTCACAGGTGCACAAACGGATGGAAGAAGGAGGCGAAAGAACGGTACGAAAAACAAGAAAAACAAGAAATGAATGCAACATCAAACACAACGCCCCGTTCGTTACCTGTGCCAGGGGGGTTGTGTACAGATTGCCGTTGTCGTGTGGCGCTCTATACATCGGCCAAACTGGACGATGCGTCAACGAGAGATTAGGAGAGCACCGAAGATTGCTCGGGGGAAATTCTCTTGATAACCTCCCTAAACATTGCCGCACGTGCATTACAAACGACAAGGAAAAGAAAATCCAGTGTAAACCGCTTTTTGAAAAAACGACCATCCTAATCAGGCACAGGGAGCAACTCACGCGGGAGCTCATGGAAGCCTTTCATATGCGCATCAGTGGCGATAAGTGCATTAGTCAGACTTCCGTTCGCTTCTCTGATAGGGAGTATCTGTTCCTAACCAAATCATTGGGATTCACGGGGTAACTTATGGTGTTCATGACGTTTGTTTGTTTTTGTTCTTGTTGGTTTCACTATTTATTCGAGCATTGTCTGGAATAAACCTTCAGTTGTGAGTAGCGCTCGTCTTTGTCTCACTTGTCCTCGTTTTTCAGCGCCAACTTCTTCAGTATACCTTCCATGATCTGGCGTCCTGCTCTC
Organism: Amblyomma americanum; assembly: GCA_030143305.2. Lineage (NCBI taxonomy): Eukaryota > Metazoa > Arthropoda > Arachnida > Ixodida > Ixodidae > Amblyomma > Amblyomma americanum. Next base: position 13,038 of record JARKHS020020636.1, on the reverse strand, counting down.
GTGCCCGCTAATCTTTCTAGTTGTGAAGTCCGCTGCGCCACAGCGATTTCGGTGAGCGTGTTGTGAAGCCCGAGCTTGGGAAAGCGTTGCGTGCTGGTGGACTCGGGTAGACCCAGTGCTATCTTGTACACCGTGCGGATGAGGACGTTGATCTTGGCTTCTTCTCCTTTGTACCGGTTGTGGAATGCCGCGACGTACGCAATATGGCTCATAACGAAAGAGTGTATGAGTCGTGTGAGACTCGCCTCCCTCATTCCGTTTCTTCTGCTGGTGACCCTCATGAGGATTCGCATGGCGTTAGCCGTCTTGTGCTGTAATTTAGTAATTGTTTCGCCGTTGATGCCATTGGCTTCGATTATCATGCCAAGGACCCTAATTCTGTGCACAATCGGGATGGTTGCCCCGTTGCTCGTTCGTAGTCTGATCTCTTCATATTCTCGTCTGGTCGTTGCCGCATTCCGACCACACCCGGGTGGGCTGCCCCTCTGCGTAGGGCGGTAGATTAGGAGTTCCGACTTTGTAGGCGAACATCGTAATCCCGTACCCACAAGGTATTCCTCTATTGTCTCTATTGCTAGTTGCAGTGCCGTTTCGATGTGGCCGTCGCTGCCTTCGTGCACCCAGAGTGTTATGTCATCGGCGTATATGGTGTGCCTGACGTCTTCGAGTTCTTGTAGCTTTTCTGCTAGCCCGATCATGACGAGGTTGAAGAGCATGGGCGAGATGACGGCGCCCTGCGGAGTGCCGGTGCTTCCCAGCATTTGCTCTTCTAGCTGGATATCCCCTGCCACTAAAAATGCTCGCCTGTCTCTCAAAAAATCTTTAACGTAGTTGTATGAGCGTACACCTAGGTTTTGCAGCGATATCTGGTTTAAGATCGCCGAGTGCGTGATTCTATCGAACGCGCTTCCAAGTTCGAGGCCGAGAATTGCTCTGGTGCCTCTCGTCTTGCCGTCAATCACTTGGTGCTTCAGTTGTAACATTGCGTTTTGTGTGGATAATTGGGGGCGGAATCCTATTATGGATGGTGGGCATGCCCCTTTCTGCTCTAAGTGGGCTTGCCAGTGGTTAAGCAGTGCATGCTCCATGGTCTTGCCGACGCACGACATTAGGGATATGGGTGAAGGGTGTCGAGGCTCGGCGGTTTTCCGGGTTTTGGGATTAGTATCATTCTGGCAGTTCTCCACTGTTGCTGGAGGCTGCCGCGCTGCCAGCACTCATTGATGAATGCCGTTAAGTGTTCCTCGGATCTGTCGTCGAGATTCTTTAGGGCGTGATTCGACACCCCGTCGGTGCCCGGCGCCGATCTGTGTTGAAGGTTGTGCAGCGCCGTCCTGATCTCTACGTTAAAGTCCTTATCCAATTCTGCGTTCGATTCCCCCTCATAAGGACCGTGTTGTGCGGTCGAAGTGTGCGGCAAGTGCTTCGCTCGTAACCGGACGGTAACTGCATCTTCACTGTGTTCTCGAGCTCCTTGTGTAATAGACGTGCGAGGCAGTTCCTCTGGTGGGACTTGATCTTCGTTTTGTCCAACAGATGCCTGAGCAGGTTCCACGATTTCCCGTTATGTAGTTGTCCGTCGACTGCATTGCATAACTCATCCCATTGCTGGCGCTTGAGCTTTCGACAGTGCTCCTCGATGTTGCGGTTGATCTCCGAAATTTTCTTTCTGAGTCTCCGATTGAGTCTCTGTCTCTTCCACCTGGCCAGGACAGAGTTCTTCGTCTCGATGAGATGCGCCAGGCGGCTGTCCATCTTGTCAGTTCCAACCCCGGTTTCTACGGTCTTTGTTGACGCTTTGGCGTCTGCAACCAGCGAGCGGGTACAGGCTTCGATGTCCGTGATCGTAATTTCTGAAGACTCTTGTTGGTCCCGTTTATTTCTGAAGTCTTCCCAATCGGTCCATTTGAAATTTCGCTTACTGCCCTGCGCCTTGTCCGAAGTCTGTACGTGTATTTTGACGATCATGTGGTCACTTCCCAGGTCGGTCGACGTGTTTTTCCACGTGGTAGCCATCGTCCCGGCATTTCGTACAAACGACAGGTCTGGGGTCGTGTCTCTGGTAGTGGAGTTACCGATTCTCGTCGGGTGCGCCGGATCCGTAAGCAACGTGAAGTGGAGTTCCTGCGCATCTTGACCGAGTTGTCTTAACTTGGTCGTGCGGTAGTCGTAACCCCATGCCGTGTCTGCCGCGTTGAAATCTCCCCCTGCAATCAGCGTCCGTGACCCGGCAATCTTGAGTGTCTTCTGAAACAGCATCGGAAGCGTTGGCGGCTTTTCGACGGGCTGCTGTATACGTTCACTATGAATATACTTTGTTTCCTCTGCGTAATGGGTATCAGTTCAATGAGAGTGTGTTCCATTAGGACGCCGCTTAGTTCGTGGTCAACGAATGTGAGACGCTTCCTGACGAGCGTGCATACACCCCTCCCATGGATTTTGCTGCCTTGTGTTTTGTATCCTGTTAAGGTAGCCGCATTGGTGAGCGTTTCATGGAGTAATATTAGGTCCGGTTTACGTGTTGCGTGCCTTATGTCTTGCTGTAGAACGCCCTTTTTGCCGGCGAAGCCGCGGCAGTTCCACTGCCATATTACTATTACTTGGTTATCGTTGTCCATGTTGATGCTGATGCAAGTTACCCGGCTGCCCTTGATGGTGGCTCGGTCCCGCATCACGGCTCGCCGGTGCGTGTCCGTGTTGCGTGAATACGGAGTGCTTCAGTATTATCTGCATGTTTCCTTCAAAGTTAGTGGTCCTGTTTGCGAGGCCGAGGAATGTTGCGTGTGGGGTCTCAATGGTACTTTGCATGGTGCACAACATTTTCTTGATGTCTGTAATTTTCACTCGTACCTGGCTCTCGAAACCGCCCTCGTGGTGTTGTTGTATCGCCCGTATCTTCGGGGCGGGCGCGTCCACGTCAGGAATGTCGCCGGTACCTGCTGTGTTGCGTTCTGTTTGTTTTGTTCCATCCCGGTGCGCTCGCGTCTGAGTTCTCGCATCTCTTGCATTAGCTTTTGGACTTGTTCACGCATTACCGCGTTATTTTTTCGCAATTCTGCGTTCTCTTTCCTCACAGGCTCTAAAATGTCATTACCGGCTTTTTGATTCTGCTCTGGGACCGCAGCTGCTGTTATGACCCCCTCCCACGCGATGCCCCGGACAGTGTCCGCCCAGCTCACCTTGTCTCCGCGAGTTGGCGTCCTGGATCTCGATCTTGTCGGAGCGCGGTTGTGCCTTTGACGACTGCGGGACTGGCACCGGCCATCCAGCCGCACAGACCCAGATCTACATGTCCTGCCCATGCTCATTTCTTCCTTAGGCGAAGCCTGCATCTTCATGCTGTTTTAGTCTATATCTTGAGTCAGAATTTTTTCTAGTGTTGTCTGAACCCTTGTCATAGCATTGTTTGCGTTGAAGTAGAAAACTGCACTTGCGTTGCTCTTTTATTTATTTGCCAATATCCCAATTTCTGGGAAATTAGCCACATTATTGGGCCAGAAAATGGTATGTGGGCAACAGCGCGCGGCAAAACAAAAATATCCAAATGGTTAACTGATTGAATTAGTTTAACATGCAAAAAAATTGGAGAAGTACTTTTTGTTGTTGGCAAGAAATAATTTTTTTAAAGGAGTCGTATCGATGTGGTGCCATCATCTGCTAAGGTCGGGTAAGGTTTCTATTCCAGCCTCACAACAGCTGCCATCAGCGTTGAACATATTGTGGTAAGACGGCCAAATGGAGCGATTTCACCAATTCAGTTGTTCTAAAAGAATATGCTTGGGCGGAATACTCACGGTTCACAGGGTGTGCATGTTTCTATCTACAGTTTTGACCAACCGCAGGATTTAAAAAGCCAGCCCGTACGTGGTAGATGGATAAGGAATCATTTGGATTTCCCTTGTTTGAGGCATCCGCCTAGCAATTCGCACTCCGAAGCCGTGGTGCATAGCGAATGCAGTGTTTAATACACCGTTTCTATTGAATTAAATGGTATACCCAAAACATGAACACCGCCCGTCGACCTGCAGATATATTGAAGTGAGTGCGGGGTACCTCTGTACGGTAGTGTCATTTTTCCCTTGCATGAATATACAAGGTGTTGCACCTAAGAGTTTACATAATTTTTAAAAATAGGCTTCTTGAGTTAGACTGGCGCTTTTTTCCGCTGTGTCCTCAGCGGTGCAGTACATCGGAACACGGCTAAGACGTGGTAACTAGCAGGCTGGTTAGCTGTGGCCGAACAAATTTTGTCTAAATCGCACCAAAATGCATGCGCTTTCGAGAAGCTTGCAGGCAAAGCAACCTCTTCACTGCACGTAACTCTTCGAAATAGCCAAAAATTTGTTGGGCCACAGCGCCGAAGGCAACCGAGTTTTCGAAATCCTAAAAACTGATATGGATAATATTTACGGTGGGCTACACGCTTTTCAATAAGTAAGGAGCTTAGCAGCAATAATTAAAAGATAACTATTTAATATAGTTGACCAGAATGCTGGTTAGCACATCTTAGCACTATACTGATGTATACACCGCTGACAACTCTATGCCGAAAAAAGCGCTCTTCTAAATCAAAAAGCCTATTATTGAAAATTGTGTAACGTCTTAGGTGAAACACCCTGTTTAGTCCACACACTAAACATAATCCCACCAGAAGCAATTTCATTTATGGCATGAAGAGCGCTATAAATTATAGGAAAATTAAGATGCCAACTCCTTTACAAGGTCATTTTGCTTAGTGTAGGAATGACCCAGGATGCAAGCTTCTGCCTTTTCAAATTCGGGTGGATGGCGATGCCTCTCCTAATTTTACCACTGAATTAGTAAACATCGTCTGCATACCGAATGGCATCGAAGGACCGTGTTTCACTCGATCGTAGCGGACGCCACCACGTGTTGCCAGCACTGTGTGCCTGGTTGCCACACTGATGCAATTCCTTTTTAAAATTTGTTTCGCGCCAACAACAAAAAGTACTTTTGCAATTATTTTATATGTGAAACTGATTGAATGGGCTAACCATTAGGCTATTTTTGTTTTTTCGCCCGCCATTGTCCGCGTAACGTTTTCTGGCCCTCAGTGCGGCCGTTTTCGCAGAGAGCGAGATTTTTGCAATTCAATATAAGATCAATGCATGGCAGATTTCAACTTGACGCAAACAATGCTATAACAAGGTTTCAGACAACAATGCGGAAAAAATATATCAAAATATTGATTTCAAATATGCATTAAAAACGTGAAAACCTTGAAATATTTTTTTTTGGATCCAAATGGCGTCATTCGCGGTTCATTGTTGGGGGGCACGACAGGCCGTCTCAATACTTGACTACATGCAGAGACAAACTTTTTTGGCAATGAATGGTCTCTGAACAATAGGTTACTAAAAAATCCCAGATTAAACGCGATTTCTTACCCTTTGGAGCATGATATTTGGAGACTTTTTCGGACTTGTCTTAACTGATATGCATTTCTCTAAGCTAAATATAAGATTTCAAGAAAGCGGAGATTCTCCTTCTTCGTGGAATGACCCTGCTTGATCATTTTCATCTCTTTTTCACACGTGGTTCTGGCACCCACCTGACACAATTACCGCGCCTTTCCTATCCTCATAACCTCCTCCTCTGAAGGTAAAGGCCACATATAAACTCAGGGCGCGATTCTTAGCAGTTATCATGCACTAAGGGGCGTCCCAATGGACGATCCTTCAAGACCCAGTAGCTAGGCTACGCTGACAACAAACCATTCTCAAAGATCCGTTTGCAGGGTACTACTTCGAAAGCGAGAAAATAATGACGCGTTCCACGTTTATTTATTCGAGTGCGCGTTAACACTAAAAGCTACAAACACGGGAGGCAGGACAACAGTGAACCATTTTTCATTGGCATCGACAGAGTCCCGGACGGTCGCAAAACTTTCAGGAGGAAAAGGAACGTGACCAAGGACAACAGTTCTCAAAACACACGTGTTCGCACCCACCTTATTTATTTCAATAAAAATTTGTCTAAACCCATAAAATTTTTCCGGCATGAAATTTAGGCTTGGAGCTTCCTCCTCTCTTGCTCTCTTTTCGGCCGTGAGGCTGCTAATTTGCTGTTATACTTTGTTCCGCGACTTGGAGAGGTTCGCCAGAATGCTGACGTCGTCCATTTTCCAGGCTTCATTGGCGCAATAATGCTGCGCCAGTGACTCCAGGGTCCTGCGGGCTTCCTCGATGTGCGATGGAAAGGCGACGATGCACTCGTCCAGCTTGGCCCGGTCGCTGCCATCGGCGCATGCCCGTCCCGCTGCGGCTAGCGCGTCCTGCGGAGGCGGGAGTTCGGGAAGGCGCCGCGTTCGCACAGTTCGTCCAAGAGGACGACGCACCACTTGCCCAAACAGCTAACGCACTCACATGTTCGCGCATGTGTACACAGCGGTACCGCAGTACGTGGTGCTCTTGAAAGAGGTTTCATATGGAACATGCTTTTGAGATGCGCCACGTACGTTAGTCCGCTGGAATTTGGGAGTTACATCGTGTGATCCTGCTTGAGTCTGTCCGTGCTGTGCGTTTACTGCAGTAATGCGATTTTTAAGCCCAGCTGCTGCGGTTCTTGAACCGTAGGCGACCGCATATGCCGAACGTAGGCGGCTCTGGGAGACTCTGGCTTAGACTTCGGCAGCGCGCACAGCGTTCCGCAGCCCATGAGCTTCCCTGCGAGCAACGTTTTTCGATAAAGTCTGATGGAAAACAAGTGCCAGAAAGCGGGGGAGGGGGGAGGGGGGGAATATTTCCCACCTCTCGGCCGCCCTCAGTACCCCGCTAGTTTTCTTGACTTTCTCTTCGCCGCCACGCTGCCCATTGGCTGCTCTTGGTAACATGGTCAGTTTGGAATTGTCCACACTCTCCCGCGTTTCGCATTGTCTGCGCGTGTCATCTGATAACTTCTTGTATTTCGACGATGTGCTTGCAAAGTTCGCGTGCGCCAGGGCAGGATGCATGCTCGGGGTTGACCTTTTGGGCATAGATGTCAGCCGAAACTGAAAGTCCTTCTTTCCGAGATTCCACACTGCAAAATCGGGAAAGCACGACGTGCCGGCCGCCCCATCGCAGTTTGTATTGATAAAACTGGTTTGCTTTCAGTTTGCTTTATATATTTTAGGGTCCCAAAGCGACTGAAGCTTAGGAAAAGAATTTTTAAAAATGAAGACTCGTTTGTATTACTTTTTTTTTCACGGCCAATGCTCTTTTTAGTTCAGTAGCCCTCCTCTCTTTCACATGTCAAGATAGAAATATAATGCGAATGCTAGTTGTAACAGCTCTTTCATGTAAAGCGACAGCCTTTGAAAGCACTCCATAGACTTCGACAACGCTAAACGCGTACCGTAAAATGCTTCTATCGGTTAAAGGGGCCATGACAGCCTATTTTAACGCATCCCCAGCTTACTGGATTTAATTCTCAACTTGTTGAATTAAAATTCCCTCAAGTTTCAGTTGATTCAGTGCGGTAAATATTTTTAAAACGATTTTTTTTCGTTTCTTCTGCGAACTGCTTGCTTGTCTGGCAACCTCGGATCGCTGACGTCAGAGGGGCATACCCGCCCCGCGTCGTCTGCTGCGCGCTGTTGACGTGCTTGCATGCACACCGTAGACGGCGGTCGCTCGAAAAGTTTTCTTTTTTTTTAGCTTATTGAAATAAAATCCATTTTCAGAGTTTTCTTTTAGGAAGCCGTCAGCTTAGCACGCGACTTGAGTGATCCTTGAGAAAGCGCACTTGCTCGTGGCACCCCTTTTCTGAGGAAACAGAAATCGATGCACCCTTTTTTTATTATTTACGCTCATAAACGTGTTATTTTTATGTTATGAGTGTGGTTTCTTTTGGCCAGTCAAGTTCTCCCTTATGTGAAAAGCTACACGTGCCGTGCATGCCTTTGCCGATGTGCGCCGTGAAAGGCGCGGCATTTGGTAGCTGGCTACCAATTTCTTGTCCGCAATTCTTTGGCTCGATAATTAAACTCAAATTATCAAAATGGGGCACTGGAGTAACCTTGAGGCACGAAAGGAGCACGGAAAAATGCCGAATGATACGACTTCCTCGCTGCATGTGTGCATTTGTAACTCGAACATACATTCCCTTCGGCTCGTAGAACCCTTTTGGATGAACCAAGCCGCTTGCTAAACGCTACGCAACTGGAATGCTTTACTGCCCGCACCGATTAATAGCCGTCGCCGTCTAAATGAGTGCTTGAAAATAGTAGTACATCATTTAGCGTTTACTATGCGTGCGCATTGTGGCCTAGGAAGGCGACGATGACGACAAATGCATGCAGCCCCGCGCTGGGGTTGTTTACATAGCTGTGCGAAAACAATACTACTCGTTTGCATGGAATAAAACGCGAGGTGGGCTCTTTTTATCTTAAATATTACGTAGTTTTGCTCGCAAAAAATTGTAGTTTTACTCATTTACACACTATGATGACACTAAAATAAGCGGCGCTGATGCTACATCGCCTGCTTGGGAAACGCTTCGCGTAGGACTGGCACTTCCAGTTAATTGTATCTGATTCCTCTCATGTCATCATTATTTGATTTTAAAGAGCTTTAGCTAAGAATACGTTCGAAAATTCTTGAATTAATGAAAACAACGAGATTTGTTGTCCCCAGTCGATGCCGACGGCTGCTGCCGGCTGCCTTCAGCACATGCTGTGCAGACCAGCTCACATATCGGCACTTCCTCCTTATTGTACGCACGCCCTGCGATGTAGGCAGTCGTCGTTTTGAAGGCACTGTGGCCAAAACTACCCTCGACACCTATGACATAAAACATGCGAATTCTTTCTACTCCATCACCGCAATCGCACACACGAATCCTGTGAACTCTATAGGCCCCGTAACGAAAGGAGTTAGCGGTCCACCTTCGGCCGAAATTCAAGCATCTGGCAGGAGTTCCCCGGTGATTATTAAGAAAGTGTGAAAATATGAAATGGACTCGCTCGTTTCCCTTTTTTCGATACGGATAAGGTACACAAGCGGGCTTTTTCGGGCCGTCTATTCACCGGGCGTGAAGCTTTCGCTCGGCCGCACAAGCCCAGGCGACGAACGGCACCGTCGTGCGGCGTTTTCTGACCGTATCGCTAAATTGCCTCGCCGATAGGTTCTATGTGTAGGCACCGAAGGAAAGTACATCTTCGCTGGTGCACGCACATCGCGCATATCGCCTTGGCTAGCATCAGGTACAATAAGTTTTAAAAATCTTATGTTTATAGAATGTCATACCAAGTAGTCCTCCGCCACACTCTGCCAGTTCCCACTAAGTTCACTCTTTACACTACTGCGATACGGGGTCATTGGTCGTGCTGGCGTCGTCGTCGGTCTATCTTGACAGACCAGTGCGTCAGCGACCACATTTGTATACCGACCAGCCAACCGACCGGCGATCACCGTCCCATCGGCCTAGTGTAACCGGACCCTATACATATACTGAAGAATAACTGCGTTACTATTATGAACGCTTTTGCGGCACCAGTCACTCATAATGGGGAACGAATGCTACTTCGACCACCCGCTGAAGTACAGGGGACAAGAGACCTCGCTGGGCACATTGCAGCATCGAGAGCAGACGATGTTGCTCCGTGTACGCCCTGGTGACGTCACAGTAGCATTCAATATGGCGGGCGCTGCCTGTGGGAGGAGTTTCCCGTTCTGAACATCGATCGCATTTTTTTTTAATATAGAGCGCGTCCAGGACAGTCAAATTTAGGAAACTGAATCTTAAGCTCTTCTATTAGTTACTGCAGCACAAAGCAGCAATATGAATAACGACCGTGTCATGGCCCTTTTAAACCACACGCTTATTCGCGCTGCGATTTGGCATACGTCAGTCTTGCTTTTTCATTACCGATTTTGGATGATTTACGTACCTCGATTGACGGCAATTAATTATAAATACGCGTCGTCTGCTAATTTGCCGATTCCCACATCGAGCTGATTTCGCATAGTGCGCGTTTAGCGTTGCAACAGACTGTATTCTATTGAATGCGCAGGTAAGCTTCCGTTTGTCAACGCATCTTTAACCTGCCCGGGTGAAATTGTGGTTATATAAATGCTACTGAACAGTCTTTTTTCAGTAATCTGTTCAAAGCGAAGACTACGTTTGTGTTCCTTAAATGCGTTTTTGTACGCACGCGAGCCGCAGTCTGCTCACGCTTTTCATGCAGGGAGTAGCAGACGACGCGCAGGACATCTCAAATAGGGGGCCATGGGTGGGGGAACAGCAGCACCACCGCCTAGACGGCGACCGCGTGCGTCCGCCCCGCTCCACGGCTCACCGACGTTGTTAGTTTTCCTTCCTCCATGTCGTTAAACAACTGCGGACGAAACTACCACAGTTGTTTTCAAACTGACTCCATGTAAAAACGTTGGTCTCGGGCAGGCGGCCAGCGCGCTTACTAATAACGTTGGCTTGCAGAAGGCACTACTGTGGCGCCATCTCTGGGGAGCTATGCATACTTTATCGGTGACGTACCAGGCGAGTAGACGACGGCGCGCGCTACTCGTCTGTACTAGGGTAGTTCGAGTGGCAGTAGAAAAAAAGTTTACTACGGACTCAAATTAAGTGTCCAATAGGTCGATGGCCTGACGTACCAAGGCTAGTTGGTCCTCCGGAGAAGCCCACGCATCGAGGGTCGCGCCCAACGAGGCGCCCCAGTCTTTAAAGCTGGCTCAAGCGGCTGAGCGCATTGAGCGGTGGAGCAGCAGAGTCGCATCGAAAATTTTCCCACTTATTGTAACCTCGCCGCTAGAACGGCCGCGACGACTCAAAACAAGTTTTTGCGCCGCGGCGGCAGGATTCTATGTGACAAGGAAATCATGGTGCATTACGGGTGTACAACAGGTATGAAGTAAACTGAGAGGTATTTGGAAAGAAATAATGGTGCCAGTACTTACTTTTGGGAATGCGATTCCGTGCCTAAGTGCACAAATTCGGTCGGGACAAGAAATAAATCATAGAGCTTTTGGAAGATTAGCACTACGCAGAGGGGGGCAACCTCATGACGTTGGAACCTCATGAGGTCGGCGACGGCTCGAAATTTTGTGAGGTCAGCAAATCTTACCTCAACCTCACGCGTGAGTTTGAGGTTGAGTGAGGTCCTCATTCAGTGCGGTCGAAATTTCGAGGTCGCGACTTTTTGCAGTCACCACGTCTAACTCCGACGAGTACCGCTTCCTAAGCGGAGTTGCAGCGCATCACCGCAGTGTTCATGCAATGACGCTGGCTGTTCGGCTTCCTGTCTGATGCGTCGTCGGCAAACCTTGGATTGACCACGTGATCACAACGTCACCTCACCGGCGGGCTATAAAAGGGGCTGCCTGAATAAATCGTTCCTTCTTGTTGTGTCATTCCTGCGTGATGCTATATTGCAGTGGCGACGAGATAGCGCGCCGGCGCTAGGCGAACTTACGTGCGCAAGAATGAGTGCCGGGCGGCCACCGGAATTCACGGATGCAGAAGGTACGTGGCCTACGTATCGTGTTCGGCTGGAGGCTTACTTCGAAGCCCATAGCATCGCGGAACCAACGAAGAAGCGAGCGCTGCTCATAGCGTCGCTCACAGACAGTGCGGTGCGAGTGGTGCAGGGGCGGTGTCATCCAAAACAAGTGAATGAGCTGAGTTACCAAGAAGTCGTCCAGCATTTGGAAGACCACTATGCTCCGCAAGTTAACGAGATCGCTGCAAGTTATGCTTTCTTCAGGCGCTCGCAAAAAGACGGGGAGTCTGCCCAGGACTTCATTGCGGAAATTAGGCGGCTAGCGGAGAAGTGCAACTTCGGAACGTCACTGGAGCGCATGTTACGGGACAGAATTGTGTGCGGTGTGCAAGATGAAGACGTCCGGCGACACACACTGACTCAACGGAAGCTTACACTAGAAGAGGCGGAAGACTTTGTTGTCTCGGCACAGAAAGCCTCCCAGAACGCCAAAAGCATGCACTCTTCAGAGCCACGAGAGGTACATTTTGCCCGTCAAAAGAGTCGTTCATCGAAGCCGCGCCCAAGGCTGGAGAAGTGCGATACATGTGGCAGGTGTGGTGGCGAGTCGCACACCGAGGCGGAATGCAAACACCTTCACGCGGTGTGCTACCGGTGCGGCAAACGAGGACATCTGCGCCGAATGTGCCAGTCCAGCACAAGTTTCCTTCGGCACGCATCGCACCCGGGAGGCCAACGACGCCAGGGCTCCTACGCAATGGCAGCAGCAGGGGACACGAGCTCGGACGACAGCGAAGCCCTGTACACTATTGCAGCGGTTCTCCACCAAGAAGCCAGCATCCGCAAGGTTCGGCCAATTTACAAGGACATTAATTGGAATAACGTCCCTCTTACTATGCTGGTGGACACAGGATCACCCGTGAGTGTCATCTCCGTAGCGACGTTCCGGAAGTACGAGGCGCTGTGGCCGCCGTTGCGCAAATCACAGCTTAAGCTATCCTGCCTCTTGGGTGAACTTCCAGTCGTCGGACAGCTCAGTATGACGGCTACATGCGACGGGAAAGGCATTCCGGGTACGGTCGTAGTGGTCGACAGCGTCGGACCATCTTTGTGCGGCAGAGACACAATCAAGGCATTCAACGAGGCTGGGGTGGCAATGCTGTCGCGTGTGGTCGCGAGTGTGCAACCAGTCGAGATAAAAGCTGACAGCACGGAACTGCAAGAGCTGCTCAACGAATATGCTGACGTGTTTGCTCCAGGACTCGGCGTATGCAAGGGACCACCGGTCACATTGCAGCTGAAAGAGAATGCGTGTCCAAAGTTTTTTAAGGCCCGTACGGTTCCCTACGCTTTGAGGGACAAGATGTCTGAAGCGCTGGACCAACTGTTTGCGCAAGATGTCCTGGCGCCTGTGAAAACCGCCGAATGGGCAACACCAGTGGTACCCGTTTTAAAGGGCGATGGGTCTCTCCGAGTGTGCGGAGACTTTCGTATGACAGTGAATGCAGCCACAGTGATGGAACAGTACCCGTTGCCTCGAGTGGACGACATTTTTGCTAAGCTGAATGGCGGAGAAG